>JASAMV010007256.1:0-44026 GCA_030248065.1 Rhynchonema sp. JSB1_4
CAAACAAACTGCATGGAAACACATCACCAATAAAAACAATGAATTTGTGTATTTTGGCAGAACTTGAGGTTGCACTTAAAATTTCCCTCTTACACTTAAAATCAAGGCGTTAGGTTCAAGCTGCACCTGGAAAATTTTGAAAAAAAAACCCTGGTTGCATGGATCCCTTTTGAGATACGGAAAAAAAGAACTATTTTCCAGGAGGCCAATCGCGGCGCGATCTCTTGTCGAAATGTGATGGGTGCGGTGCTGCGTTGGTCGTCAACAGGAAGCGTTGTCGTCAACATCATCACCTTGGACAAGGCAGTGACAAGAGCGGTGCCCCACACATCTTTTCGACGCCATGTGATGTTTTTGTGGAGTGCAGGGAAAGTACCACCAGGTGGCTGTTTGTTTGTTTGTTCGAAAAAAAACCGAAAAAACTTTTTTCGGAGCAGTGTTGGAGCTGGGAGGTAGCCTCAAAGCCGATTGACACCTCGACACTAGGTTAAAAGTCGCAATTGGCGGGTTTTGGCCGGCCACCATATGTCCGACCGCTATTTTGCGCTTTTGGTTTGGGTCGTGCCGGGCCGCGCCGGAGATTCGGGGGATCGCGCCGGCCCGGGGTGGCCAAACCCGGCCCGATTGCGACCGAAAGCCTGAGCATGAAAAACGTAAGCTTTATTAAGTCGGTTTAGATTTCGTTCCATTTTAGTTTTGCAAACCCAGGCTGAGTGCAATTGTTTTTGTTTTTCAGAATCACCGTCGTTTGACAATGCAATGGCGTATGATCGACATCGGAAACGGCAAAATTCAGGCCCGGCCCGCCCCGATGGAGCGCTCGGGGTTAGAGATCGCTATTTTTTTCGGATTTTGCCGGCCCAGCCCGAGCCACCAAATCCACGGCTCGGCCCGACCCGATGTGACCAAAGCATTTGAAGGGGGTTTAACTGGCAAGAACGCCATTTATCCGTTCAAAACTCGTTCAATTCGGCACAAGCCTTGATCTTGACTTGACAACACCCTAACAATTCTCGATCATGCCTAAGAAAGATCAACAACAGCTGCGGTCTGACGGACACCAAACAATACTTTTTACGTTTACGGCCTCAAGCAGTACTTTTTACGTGCATACATTTTTATACATTAGTGAAACCTTTTTTAGAATAGGGTAAATTAATGTTACTGGTTTTTTGTGTGCGCGTTGGTTTGCTTCGTTTTTTCGCGCACCTCTCCAAGCACTTTTTGGCACAGGAAACCAGAGGTCACAATCGGGCTGGCCCGACCCATAGAGCATCGTGCATTCTCTCCTCGTCAAAAAATTGTTCCTTGAGGACGATACAAAATTTTGATTCTAGCATTCTTAGTGGCTGAACAAACGAGAGAATAGTGCAGCTGGAGTGGCTGGGGAATTTCTTGTTTTCAGTTGGTTGGTGAGAAATTCCAGTATCGCAGTTTTTCAGTAAAAAAACAGCGTCGGCCCGAGTAATGAAAGTAAAAGTAAAAAAATGGAGAGGAGAGTGAAACCAGAACGTTGAAAACATTGCCAAATTCTTTAGACCTTTATTTGCTTGACGGTTAAACTTTCCAGAAGAATGGCCGAAAAATATTAACGTAGTGTATCACAACAGCGTAGAACTAAGAAAAAAACAGCGTCGGCCCGAGTAATGAAGTAAGAAAAATGAAAGAGGAGAGTGAAACCAGAAACGCTTTGGTATGCGGGTGCCAAAATCCCTTAAGTAGGGTACCTTTATTTGCTTAAACGAACTTTACACCTCTACAACCGCCGCCAACAAAACTGAGGAAGGCATCATAAACAACAGCGTAGAACTTATAAACAGAAGTAAAAGAACAAATGCACATATTATTCTGTCGTTTCAAAAAGTGACTAACAACAATTCCTGTATTCCTGTAAAAAATATAAATTAAAACCAGCTACATTAATTTATATAGTGTCAAAACATGTGTGGTCACACTAACGCACATTATGTAAAAACATGTACTGTATGTACATTGTCACAGAACATTGTGAATACAGAGAAGATTCGATACAACGAACTTCGATATGACAAATCCCGCGCTATAACGAAAGGTTTCTTTGCTCCAAATGTCGTAATGTATTTTTTCGTTCTATATTGATATAAAAATAAAGAGCGGTTTATTTAAAAATTTTGTGACCTTCAAGCAGCAGTTATTTACCAAAAATTGCTTATATAAATGCAAGCACAAATTAGAGACATTGCAACGCAAAATAACACAGTGCCAGACTTGGAACAGTATCAGACAACAAGACAATACAAATAGTGTCAACGAAAAGGATCACATCGGAACATAAAAACAGACATCCAGAATAGCTGCATCATGATTCATGAACATTTTGCCAAGTGGTGTAGTGCAGATTGACACTGCAACCTAAAAAATTGGAAGATTTTTTGTCCGGCCAATGATAGGCTTTCTGGGTGTGGTTTTATTTAAACCAGGAATGCCTTTTTGACCAAGAAGTGTACGTGGCAAAGTTTCATTTCCCTTGATCTGGGAGAAATCCAAGTGGTTTTTGACCAAGAAGCAGCAGCTTTTTGACCAAGAATGCTCGCTACAAAGCTTTATATTGCCTTTGGTAGGTATTTTGGATCTAATTGTCGAGCAAAGATTTAGCAGTGGCTGAGGTGAATGGGAAAGGTAGGTGACAATTATGACACTTCGAGGGCATCGCGCAGCGATGCCCGAGGAGTGTGCGTGGCAATGTGGCTTCGCCCTTAAACTGGGAGAAACTAGGAAAAAAGAGCCTAAACAGGCTTACGGAATTATGCAACTAAACCTAGCCTAGACTTCTGACGGTACAAATGGAAGAAACAAGTCTAACCGTATACTTATGACGGTACAATGGGGAGAAACAAGGATTATCGAGCAACAGTTATGCGGTCCGACCACGTGATGTAGAAAAAATGGCGTTGCATAGTTCCGGCGCCCGCTCGGGGGAGGCGTAAATGCATAGTGCCGTCTTACATTGGGGGTTAGTCAAAACTTTGTACAACAGCGCAGAACACTTGTGTGCACTTGCACTTACATTTGTGCTTGTCTGTTACCTGATGGAAAACTATGATATGAAAATGAAAAGAGGAAAGTGTCAACAACGGTTGCCTTGTGAAACCGTGTGTTCAACCCAACGCTAAGAAGTGTGTATTTAATAGCCAGGGATTTAGTGCTTTTTTTGTCTGGTCTGACAAGCCGCATCTTATTCATACGAACTAATTAGCTTGTCCAAAAAGACAAAAGCCAACTGATGATTATTAGCGAGTTGAACAAATCGATTCCGTGAAGTTGCATAAGAATCGGGATAACAAGACCTAATATACAATGCATAGTAAATGTGATAATGGGTGCTGTTGTGGGATTGTGTGGCGGGTGAAATCATACAGCACTTGTAAAATGAAAGGCGTGTAATTGCGCTCGAAGATTGTGTTCTGTTACTGAAAAAAATGCTACTGAAAGAAATGGTGAAAACAAATGGGCAAAAAACGGATGGGGTGCCGAACACCGAGCGGGCGCCGGAACTATGCAACGCCATTTTTTCTACATCACGTGGTCGGACCGCATAACTGTTGCTCGATAATCCTTGTTTCTCCCCATTGTACCGTCATAAGTATACGGTTAGACTTGTTTCTTCCATTTGTACCGTCAGAAGTCTAGGCTAGGTTTAGTTGCATAATTCCGTAAGCCTGTTTAGGCTCTTTTTTCCTAGTTTTTCATATCTCAGCTGCGATAGACAATAGTTGCATTGGTATATTTTTGCACGCGTTGGAAGTTGTTGTGAAATACCTTTTCAGGTGTATATGTTCTGAGAAAAATTCAGCCAGAACCTTTTCTTTCCAGAAATTCATGTATCGCGCGCTGACGGCCAAAATGACTAGGAGTCCGCTCACATTCCGACAGGTAAAATTTAGAAAAATATGAATCTTTTCAAAAACTTGGAAAAAATAATGATAAAAAATCATTTTTTGTTCAGCTATTCGAGCACTTGTCATCGACCTACACCTACATTCTGGCATGTCCCACCACCAAACAAGCTGTGATCATCGACCCAGTGCTTGAGACGGTCGACCGTGACATACAAGTCGTGACGCACATGGGCGTTCAGTTGAAATACGCAAGTACGTTCATTAATAGGTTCTGCGAAACATCAGATTTTTTGCGAAGCAGATAGCGGGACTCCGGAAAAAACTGGTAATTTGGGTCTTTCTAGTTGTATGATCTGTGATTTGGATCAGAAAATTCCGCATCCAATGGGCATGATAACAAGGACGCACTGTACAATGGCATTGACAGCAGACGATCAACACTTTGTGGACGTGCGCTTTTTTCAATCGCAGTGCCTGTTCCAGAAAGCGCGTGCAGCATCACATAAAACGATGGTGGTGGGCTTTATGGATCAGGCACAGCGCGTTTCAAAAATTGGTTTCGGAACGAATACTTGGAGTGTGTGTGTGCAGATGAGTTGGTATACGACAAAAAAACTATTTGTGGCATAACATTACTCGCAAAAATTCACGCCCACGCTTTTCAGTTAACACGCATTGCCACGCTGATCACGTGACCGGGACCGGTGAACTGCGCAAACGCTTGCCACACATCAAAACGGGTAACTGTTAATTCTTACTTGATATCTCGACCCGATCGAAGCTGCAATAAGCTACCGTAACCTACAGTGACCTCGGTGTGCAGGTATCGGCAAAGCGAGCGGCGCCGCGGCCGACTTTCACTTTGTGCACGGTGACCAAATCAAATTCGGTGATTGCGAGCTCGAAGTTCGATCCACGCCCGGGCATACGGATGGTGCGTGTTATTACATCATTTATTTTCACCAGTGTAAAAGTTGTCCCGCATGGAGCGCTGGTCATGGTAGTGCTATTGTGTGTTATCATGGTACGTCGTGGTAGTGTTACGCTGGTCGAAGTTAGTGGCATCATTCACTGAATTTGAAATACCATTATCTTTCTTTTTGAACTCACGGAACTAGTTTATCTGGTCCATAAGCACTGACGATGACCTGGTGTACAGCGTCCGTCGGTGAAAACAGTTCAAAACTGATAGTCAAAAAGCGCATTGCTGCAGGAAATACATTATGACAAAAATTCGCTTCTGGTGTCACCCACCCATCACAGGGTTGTGTCAGTTTGGCATGTTTCGTGAAACCAATGCCGGACCCAGATGTCATATCATCAGGTGTCTAACATTTCCCATCAGTTCCATAAAATTTAATCCTTTTTCTAATTTGGTGTTGCCAGACAGGACAAGGTTTGACCCTGATTTTCAGGCTGTTGCACGTTCGTCGACCACGTGGCCAAAATGGCATTCACTGGTGATGCGCTGTTGATCAATGGATGCGGCAGAACAGACTTTCAACAAGGTTTGGGTCATTTGTAGAATAATTTTGTTTTCTGGAAAGGTTCTGCTGGCTATTGTTAAAAAACGATGTATTATTCAGAGACCGAATCTGCATGTCGTGCTTTCAAAGTCTCCAAGTAACGAGTGATTTTTAGCTCGGATACCAACCAAAAGCAACGGTCGCTTTGCACCCTTTGTCCTAGATCATTCACCACAGTATGACGTGCTTCCAAGATCGCACTTGACCTTGTACTGTATGTGCACAAGGTTCCTCTCTGGGTCCAAAAGTTGGACAAAAACCAAACACGGGGTTGAATTGAGTTCATCTCAAACAGCATTTCTCATATTTTTTCCTCAGGTGATCCCGGCCGACTATACGATTCAAACTGGAACCATATTCTGAGTTTGCCCGACGATTTCGCGCTCTATCCCGCACACGATTACAAAGGTTTCATTCTACATGTTGTTTATCATGTTTTTTCTATAGGTTTCTTAGTTCATTCTCCACGAAAACACTAGTTTGAAAAAAATAATATACTTTCTCGAATTTAAATTTCAAAGGCTTGACGGTCACGACAGTTGGTGAGCAGAAGAAGTTCAATCCGCGACTGACCAAAACCAAGGAGGAATTCAAACAAATCATGGACAATTTGGGATTGTCATATCCGAAACAAATCGGTTGGTTGTTGTTTTGGGCGATAATTGTGTTTCAAGGATATTTAGGAATTAGTTCTTGTTAATACAAATATGCTGATGTGTGTTCCTTCTCCTCGTATGTGTAATTGTTAACGGTTTAGTCTCCGAACCCACAAAAGGTCCCTTATTCGGGGCTGGTCATTTTGGGTGATCGGCTGGATGAAAACCTCTTGCCTCAGAATGAGTCATGCCGAGCCTGAATTGACCTTTAAATAGTGTTGTGAATGCATATATTTACAGCTTCTTTCGTTTCGCAGTCGGCGTCAGTGCGCCAGGGCATTATCGGTGCAAATGCACCACCGAGCGGCGAACAGGCTCGTGTAATGGACCCAAATGCAACGGGGTCTCTTAGTTTTTCGTTCCGTTTCGAGCTGTGTTCACAGACCGGTGGTGTACCAGGTCATCCTCAGTGTCAATGCACGAACCTGATGGCCATTTTTCTTGATAAATGTCTTTAAAAAACTCAATTTTGTGCTCGCAAGCCCAGTATTGAGTTTCAAATACTCGAAATTTGTCAACAGAAAAAATTGTTTCCGCGCAGACAAATCCGTTCCGGCCAACATGGTGTGTGGCGTGTATGAGGTTATGGACGATAAGACGAAGGCGGCCGTCAAAGAAGCCATTGAGAGCTTGTCGAAAGTTTGATTCACTTATTATGAATGTCTTTGTTTGGCGCGAAAGTATTTTTATGTGCTCAAATGTTCTCACCGGGAATGATTATCAATGTTTACCAGCTGCGATATTATCATTTTCGTGGCATTATTTGTCACAACCAGGAACACTCAAGAAATAACTTGAGAACACAGCTATATTGGAAGGTGTTTGGCACTTTTTAGCCGAAAAACATTTCAAATAAACCGAACAGCACCTGACATGTGAAATGTGACTTTTCCATCAAGACCCGTTTCTGATGACGCACATTGCTGCATCGGGTGGTTATCGCATTGGACGAAGTCCGTCACTTGTCACTTGCGGACTGGATAGGGCGGTTAAAAAGTGACTTTCAAGAAGGCGTGTTGTGCACAGATACTGCGTAAAGTGTAACAGCACTGTTCTGTACGCCCACACTGTGTATGTCGCAAAGCATATATACCCAGACCATGTCCAGTCAAAATTAATGAGCAGTTATATCCCACCCTTGTTGAATCAGTTGGACCCGAGCCCCAAGATCAGGCAAAAAATTCGGCATATGAGCTGCAGAAAATACCATTTTAACGTGCAGGAAAAACAAACATTCAGCCAGTAAAGAGCCAAGTGTAACTTCAAAATTTATCCATGGGTGTCTGATGACGCACATCGGTTGGCTGTCACTTTAGCGAAATCCGTCACTTGTTGTTGTGTGTGCACTGGTGTTTTTTGTATGGATTAGACGGGGTGGCCCAAAAAGTTTCTCCACACATTGCACGGATCAATCAGTTGCCACTTGTTATTTTGTTCAACACATTGGACGGCATTTCCGTAAGCTATCTGGCGCCAGCACAAATATTTTGGTGGACCCTCCTTTAGGCTGAACGAAGTACATCCGATCCCCAAGTTTTCAAATCCAGTGTATGGATGTTCTGTGCAGAAAACAACATATTGTAACGGTGCAGATGAATTAAACATTACACGATGACAGCAGGCGGTGGGTGACTTTAGAAACCAGAAAAATATCTCGAAAACGCTGCTGCACCAAAACTTTGCGCAGAAGCCGACCGATTACAACAAGCAAGTGCGTCCACTTCGAACGAGATTGTGTTTTTGCTTGCTGTAAAGTCTGGGCGCAAACATCTGTGCTACATATGTATGTGAAAAATTTGGAATATTTTGCTACACTCTATGTGCACTTCAGCTTACGGTAATATGGGTAATACAATAAGGCATCTTGACGGGTAAGCTAACAGACAAGTACATTTTATCCAACATCCCAATAGACTTCAAACCGGTTTAGGTTCACGCGTACATACATACTTTCATCACGGGTCTATTCAGATGAAAGGAACAGATTTTTACCTTTACGTCAATGCTTCAAGATCCATTATTTACTTTTTTCAGAAGCGGATGCTGATATTACTGAGTCTGCTGATACAGTTGGCTCTGATCTGCAGTGTTCTGATTCTAACATTGGTGCTCTACATTTATAGTCTTTATTGAGAGAATATTATTGCCAAAGTTTAGAAAATTCAAGAATCGTGAATCTGAACGAAAAACAATGAAATTCATAATTTTGACGTTGCTTGCTGTGGGTGCCAGTGCGCAGCAGCGATGCACGCCAGATTGGGAAATTGTGGAAAAGTGAGTTAAAAAATTATTCACAGTATTTGACAAAAAATAAAGATAAATTAAATTTTTTATACAGGAGCCGTTTCTCCAACAGAGATTTTGATCAAAAGCCTTGCACAGAAAGTTGTTGTCAGACTGTTATCATGCCCCTCGTACGATCATGTATTGGTCGCACAATGACTTTGTAAGAGTGGTGACGTTGCGTTGCGTAATTGCACACAAAGCATGTAGTAAAGAGAATGCTTCAGACCTGCGCCAACGTGGTTGATCTGATGGATTATTTTCATGTGAAAATGTTTTGTGTGAGAATCACAAATAGCACAGTGGTTAAGAGTGACTGAACGTGAAAATCAGAATTGATTTGATGAATATTCTTATACAGTCATTGTGCGACCAATACCTTGTATGCATAATGTTTATGCAATGTACTGAGTGCTGTGGTGTTGATTGTCTGTTTCGCCCTGCTTTCGCAGACAGACCGAGGCGCCACGGCCAAAGACGATTAGTGCTCAGAATGAATTCGAAATCGACCAAGCCAATTTTCAGACTGACACAGCAGAGTGACTACAACAAGTTGGCACCCCCATCCAGTCGCGTTGATATGACGTTCATGGTCTGGGTGGCTGACATGCGATTTGATCGTAACGATTTCTACTTGGGTACGACTACGTTTGTCTATTATACGCACGTTTTATTGCCATTTTTTGGAAAAAAACCTAAAAATCTTGCGGTTTTGCATATTCTAAAACCAAGAAAAGAGCCGAAGCACGTGGTACCAACAAGGTATACCATAACATATTGTGCGCATATCAATTCCATGAGATCAGTTCAGTTTTGGGCTTATAGTAATAATGTGGTCAAATCATCTCGTCAAACAAAGTCGTCGAACACATTGTATTAGTTTTCGCGCTCATTTGGGACTCATGTGTTCGCGGACTTTGTTTGACGAGATGATTTGACGACAAAACCATTAGCCCGGTTTTGCACGAAATTCGACGACTGTACTTTACCTTGCGTCGACAACACTAGAATAAGCCAATTCATATTTGCAGAAGCGTACACGAATCAGAAGTTCAATGACCCGCGTCTGCGCTACGGTCGCCTCAACCCGTGTCACACAAGAATTCGTGTGCCCACAGCGCATCGAGATCGCTTGTGGTGCGTCGGATTTTGTCAGGACTTTTGAGTGTTTTTGCTCTGAAAAAGTTAGAAGCAAATTTTGAAATGTGCTGATCTTCACATTCACTTTAGTGGACATCCGCAGCAAACAATCAGTAAACTTGATCATGGCGTAAAAGGTGTCTTGAATTTCCATCCACTACGTCGCGGAATGGAATTGGCCAAAACCGAAACCTAAGCCCAAACCTATAGCTAGAAAATGTGATGAACCAATCGATAACAGCAGATGAACTGTGCAGTGCGTTTTTGGTTGCCCTTCGACCTGTTTTCACGGACGGGTGGTGCACTGGGCCATCGTCAGTGCGAATGCACCAGACGGTCACGTGTGTAACCCCAAAAAAACACACACGCTCTAATTCATTTTCCCTTCACACGCACATACAGGACTCCCGAGCTAGCCACGATCAATACCGTAACCCACCGACATCAGAAGTCCCCCCAGCCCAACACCTTCATCGCGCTGTACGAAAATGGGACGGTGTGGCGAAATGACAAAGTCACCATGCAGCCACAATGCGAGTACGACAGTGCCAATTTCCCGGTTGGCTGGCTGGCCGGTGTTTGATTGTAATCTGGCCAGTTTGAGCCTTACGCAGTCTACCCCCTCTTCATAGTGATACTCTTACAGTGGAATCCTAAAGTGTTTATAGTGGGTGCTCTTTTCAAAACTACCTTGGCCCCCGATCTGTCATTAACGTCACAAGCATCGACATTCCTTACTGTATATATAGCGACAGACAATGGCCGGTCCCGAGCATGACATAAAAGAAGGCAGACTATGCAAGAAAATACCAGATGCCTTATGGTTGTTTGGCCTCAGCAGGCCCAGTGGTCGGATCGGATCGGCGTTGTTCACATTAATGGCCAAACAGCGGTATTACCATCGGTTTGACTGAAAATTACCAATTTTTACGCCATTCCAAATCGATAACAAATAGTTCGAACACAACCGAAGTGGACACGCGATCCAATAACTCAATCTCCAAAGTTCAATACCGTTTTCAGTCATGCTGTGCTGTAATGAGTTTTTCACCCACCCTATACCCAGGCCGATGAGTTCACGTGCATTCTGCACTTCGAGTCCTACGCGTACGGCTCGCGTGAACTGGACCTTCAATGGGAGGACAACCCGGTGATGTTGTTGTCGACCAAGTCGTTAATCGGATGGACGTTGAAACACGGATTCCACACAGAACTCAAACAACCGGTCAGTGAAACATCAGCAGCCAGCCAATTTGGGAGACGATTAACCTGGTTGTAGTATGTCTATGCTCTTAAAACACGTTTCCATACTTTGTGATAAAATTTTGTCCCCAACGAGTACTCGTGCGGATGATGCCTGGCAAAATTTGGAAAAAGGCCCAAGTGCAAACAAACAACCTAACCGTCAGATCTACCCAATGGGCAAATGGAACGAACTGCGCATGGTGGTCACATTGAGCCGCGAACGCAGTTGGTACCTGTGGCACAGCTACGTCCCAAGTGAGTCGACGGGGTCACAACGTCACTTGGTACTTTTTGTGCAAAGAAGGACTAAGGATACTTGGGTATAAAAATGGGACTGGACATGGTCATGCGGTAGCAAGACACCAGTATGCTGTTTTCGGTGACTGGAGTGTTACGTTGGTTATCATGCTTGGTGATAGGCTTGGTCCAGCCCGGCCTTGCTTTTCGTCACGAACTTTCTTCGAATAGTTCGATATTCCCTGACGTCACTAAGTTTGACCAACATAAACGTTTTTTATTAGCCGTCTGAGAACAACCTTTACGCTGGTCAAAACCTGTGCCATCAACAAACGTCAGTAAAGATCGACATTTGTGTCTCAAGCATAAAAAGTGTCACTTGATCTAGGCGAGACCGGGGTTGTCAATCAACGAGTTCGATCTGATCACTAAATAGCGCCTTCATCCATTTTCAGCCGGCCTCACCGTCGTACTGGCATGGTTGGCGTTGTTCCTGCCCCGTCACCAATACACCCCGAAATGCATAGTCATTATGCTATCTATGGTGATTCTGTTCCTGGACGGCATGTACACGCAACAGCAGAATGGTGGACTCAGATTTGCCGGCCCAACCAAGATGGGCGTATGGTTTGGAGGGTTGGCACCATACTTCTTCATCTCAGTTTTATCCATGGGTGGAAAATAAAAATAAAAATAGTTATTTCGTTGCTTCAGATGTGCGATCTTGATCTTTTTGGCGCTGTTGAAGACAATTGTTGACGCAGCTGAGAATGGATGTCGGTGCACTCGGGATGGAGCACCTGCCAAGGTACAAATACGTTTTTTGGAACCAGGGTCTCAAGGCAAAGTACTACATAGGTGCCGCCCATTCGTTTTGGCTTGGAAATACCCCATAGGGACATACTGTATGTACATACAGTATCTACGCATACTGTACCTGCTGTGTGTATTTTGTCCGCATTGTGTGCCCCAAAGTTTTTCGTTGACTGACGTGCATTGAGGGGCGGACACAATCAAGCGGAGTCGGTTTCAGCAGGACCAAGCAAAGAGTTGCGCCATAAGAATTGCGGTATCACTTTCGCGAAGAGTCAGGTTCCGGCTGAAACTCAAAAATTATCAGACAAGTTACATATATTTTTACGAAAAAAACCCAACACCAGACAGCCAGCAAAAGCCTGTTTTGCAAAGATGACTGGTTGGCCTGAGTTTCAGCGCGGCAGCAACAACAGCGATACCGAGCAGGCTCTCCTTGACAATCAGGCGCAGGCATCAAAAGCGCGTCAATCGTGCACGGCGTGCTGCAACTTCTGCGACTGGGCGCATCGCATCGTCTACGCTGTGCTGTTTGTGTTGTTTGCACTTTTCAATTTGTGGTGGGTGTTCTTGTAAAGTGCGCAGATTGCTGTTCTGATGGCTTTGAGAATGCGGATATACAGAGTAGTGGGGTTGGAGTTGGTTTTGGCACAGTCACAAGCGATGATGACAAATTACGCTTCGTACGCGGTTGCGTCATTGTGGGCACCTTTTTGGAATAATCCTGTTATTGTCATTAAGCATTGTGACCATGGCAAAACTGTTGTCATTTTGCTTTGAACATCGTATATCATACGTATATTACTTCTGAATTATAGCGATTACTAGTTCTGAGATTCTGAGATTTAAACCGGTATTACCGTTTTTTTGGCTTAATCTCGTACAGTGTGTAATATCCTATCCCGTTGCTCCGAGATTTGGAAAGTTTGTATTTGACACAGCAATTGGCTTTACGTGTGATTGATATTGATAATGTGCTTCGCCATCCTCTCAACAACAAAAACTTTGTTTTTGTTTGTCAAAATTACTCGAACTTACAGTATATACACTTTGTGCAGACTTACTTCATCATGCCAAAATAACATTACCCTTTGCTCCTTCCCTGACGTGATAAAACCGGTTTTTGTATGTCATGCAATCAGGCATTATGTGTTTGTCACATGCACATGACCAAACACAAGTCAAACAAAGTTTACCCCTAGAACGGACACACCCAGAATTGCCGAGAACGGTCTGGAAAAGATATGGATCAAGCACCTCGTATGGGTCATTTGTACAACATGCATGCATCCACACGGTAAATCCATTTTGCCCAGTTACTGTGATGCACAAGTACAGGTCACACGATGTGTAATAACCACAAGTGACCACAAGCACACGGCGAAAGATTACAATCTCAGTTGTGCTGTCCAAAAAGAAACACTGCCATTTGACTCAGCTATACATACCAGTAGGCCTCTCTCACATAAATTGGCCAGTCATTGATCTGTAAATATTCTCAGTTACATTTGAAAATGAAGATCGTAACTTTTTTTCTCATTGCGTGTGTGAGTAAATTCGTGAAGACAGTTGAAATTGAAGAGCAATTCTTCACAAGCGACGAAGGGGTTCCGATCAGGACGCCGTTTAGTGTGGATGATATGATTGAAAGTGAGTTCGCTGGGTGGACTAAAACTTCTTTTCCTCTCATTGTACATTTTTGAAAAGTACTAGACGGGACCCGTGCCTACGGCCCGGCTACAGCGCCGCGCCCATGCCCCCCCCCTGAAGACCTGTTAGCATACCCAAAGCTACCCGTGAAAATTGACCCGTCCGCCCTTCCGAGGGAGGGGGCCACATACATACATAACATACTGTATGTACGTCTTCCTGTTTTAGTAGTATAGATATTAATTCGTTCACGTTAACTGTTAATGGTCATATGTAGGTTGTTGCGAAACATCACCCAGCCAGACAGAGCAGCCATATTTCAGGCAGTGGCGAGGGCGACATCATTGAAGGTTCGGGTGAAGAATCGTTGGAAAGCGAAAGTGCTGCTGAAGTGACGATGGAAAAACCGGAAATTGACGCTGATGCCAATTTGTCGCCGACAAACTATGGTGAGCAGCATTGTAATTGAGGTAAAATTCATAGCTCGAGCTTGATATTATATGTATACGTAGTAACAGAAATAGTGGGCATTGCACCAAGACCACCGTGTCAAAACTTGATGATCGGTTACGGTCACGTGGCTTTTCGTATCAACGAATTTTCGAGTTTTGTGAGTGCCATCCACGAATTTTGCTTGACCAGCGTAACAGTCGTTTATCGGTCCTGCTAATGTGATGAACAAAAGATCTTTCTTCTTCAGAGCGCGTTCACGCCGACGATCTGAACTGCGAGGGCAAGCCCGATCGTGGACCCTGTTCTGCCATGATTAGAAATTGGTTTGATTTGTTTGACCATCTGTATGTATGTATTTTGACCTACACATTTCAGCAGTGTGGAAACACTTAAAACATGAGCAACCAGCTTGAAATATACTGAACGAATAACAGAAACGAGTATGAGGAGAAAGAGTAATGAGGAAAAAGGGTCCAGTTTTCTCAAGCGCCCAGGCAGATAATGTTTCAGGTACTTTGATGCAGTTGGTAAACGCTGCCGTCGTTTCACGTACGGTGGCTGCGGTGGGAACAAGAACAATTTCCCCAATTTCTACCTGTGCAAACGGAAGTGCATGCTGAAAGGTGGGATCAATAAGATTTGTTTTCAGATTTTTTTAGCAGTCGTATCTGTCAGCATAAAAATCACTCGACCCAGATCTGCCCGGCCAAACCAACTACGAACCGACCAAATACAAGGATCAAGAGTTCGGACTTTGGGTTCAGTCGGATCACGGAAATGCCGAGTTCTCATTGGACACATTTGACCGAACGATGAACAAGAGCGCCGAGCGCACAACAGAGGCACCCACAACGACGACCACTGTGAGAACAACTCAGGGTGAGGATTTTGACTGATTCCATTTAGACCAAAGTCGGAAATTTACGATTAGCTTCTGATAGCTGCCTTTGAAGGGTTTGAACTAAAACTGACTTCAATTTGGATTAGTTGACGAAGTGATTTGACCACTTGAGTTGACCACTGTAATACATATTAGCCTCAAAAAACAGGCCATGGCTCCTGTGCTCCCCCAATGGATTCACTCACGCCTGGCTACCTGCAGGTACATACCTACATACGTATACATACTCTATATGAATGCAACTAGAAACTTCCATAATGCAGCCCCCACCACTACAACGACCACTGAGTTGCCTGATGTTTCAAGCAGTAGTGCCCCGATATCTGATGACGTCACAACGACTGCAAGACGGACCACGAGTGAAGTCGTACCGAACACTTGGCCAACGTTGATTCCGATATCGACATCACCGAGGTGCGTGACAGACATACTCTTAGTCCAGATCGATTTTGTTAACGCTACACCTTTTTGGTTAACCAATCGTGCACCTTGTGAAACAGAAACGTTGATGTAGCCTTAATTTGCCAGACCGCGCGTGATGCCGCCCAGGGCCACGCCCCTCAGCTACGGACAGACAACAACTGCGGATCCATTGCTGTGCATGCAGCCCATGCAACGGGGTCCCTGTCAGGCGTTGTACCCTCGATGGTTGGCGATTTTAGCATTGCATGTACTTTTCGATAATTTTTACAAACGGATGCGACAGCAAAGCCTAAGCGGAGTATGATGATCATGCAGGTACTACAATGTCGGCACGAATGAGTGCACCCATTTCTTCTACAGCGGTTGTGGGGCGAATGACAACAACTTTGCCTCGTTGGACGCGTGCCAAGACACGTGTGTGAAGGAAGAACAGTTGAACAGACGGACGGGCATTGGTTGGTTCGGTGCATTGGGAACGCACCGGTGTTTTCCATAATAAAGCCCCCGGGGCTCAGAAACATGACCTTCCTTCAAGAATTGGAAACATTTCCAAAGAGGTTTCAATTGACTAAGTTCTATGTGGAAAACTACGGCACAATAACGTGTGTGCTTTATGGTCTGACCTTGACCTACATATGATTTGCTGAGGGGGCTTTGGGGACAACTTCGGTCTTTTCGTTTACAAAGCCGATGTGACACCCATATTGAAGTTAGCCCCCTCAAGGCACACACATACTGCAAACGGATGATGTGGCACGTGGAACACGTGACGGAGACAAGACACGAAACAATAACTGCCACATTTTTTTAGTCGAAGGAGGATTCGTTCGAAAAAGCGAGAGGCGACAGGTTTGCCGGCTTCCAGAAAAAACTGGTCGCACTGGAGTGTACAACATTCGGTGAGATGCACAGATTATTTGGAACGACGTATCATTATGAGCTTCATGGTGTAGAGTCTTTTACGTTTGTAACGTTTGTTCGTTGCACATTCTCTATGCAGGACCATGGACAATGCACCTTGTTGTAACGTGCGTGAAGTGCAGCCTGCACCTGCACGCCCTTGAGCGATGCACTCTGTGATCTGTGCAACGTATGTAACCCGCACATTGCAACCGTAAGCAACAACAACGTTTGATTACAGGTGGCGTTTCGACGTGGTGCGTAACCAATGCCGTGCGTTCTTTTACTCTGGTTGCGGCGGCAATGCAAACAACTTCTTCAGTTACGCTGAGTGCTCGGAGTGGTGTGAAGGTAATAATGGGGGATTTAGTGGCTCGTTTCAAGTAAGCTTTGGAAACACCACGATCACGCTGTATGTTCATGTTCATGCAAGGAACGTTTTGGATCGGTATAACCTGGTACTGAAGAACTGGATCTGATAACACAGACGTCTGTGAAGCAAAACTACAGTGTGTACCATACAGCTCGGCGCAGGTGCTTTTATAGTCGAGTGGGCACTCCATGTCCTGCTTGGTATACGCCACGTTTGTGAAACGGACAGCCGAAAAGCAAACGTGTGCAACAATCCGATCCAATCATCCAAACATCTAATCCGATCACCAGGTTAAAATATGCAAATACTGACTATCCCACAGGCGAATGGAAGCCCGGTTTCGATGCCCTTCTACCGCATCGTTCCGCCGAGCCCGAGTGTTCCAACTATCCACGTGGTCTCTCGAAAGAGTCCCCGATCACCAGCGGGCATCTCGAGTTGCACAGGCAGCTGGCCTCATCCAGTGAGTTCGGCATTTTTTGTTCTTGCACAGCTGTAAGTGGCCAGTTTGAGGTGCATATTCCCACTAATGATGAACTGGCACACCATATATACATACAGTAGTTGTATTTCAATTCACTCTGTTGTAGAAAGTAATGTGACCATCGAAAGTTGTTCATGATGCACATGGTGAAACCAGGGTTGGGCAAAAAAAAACGACGGCGTTTTTTCTTAAAAAAACGACGTTTTTTTTTTAAAAAAACGCCTGGGTCGTTTTTCGTTTTTTTTTAAATCCTGAATTTCCTTGATTTTCCCTGATTTTTCAGGGAAAGTACCCTGATTATCAAGGAAAATCAATTTTTTGTCCCATTTTTTTCAAAAAATTTTCGACCAATTTTTACTTTGTCGAGATACGTCGACATACGGAGTTTGGCTTTCAGTGATGACCCCGGCCAAAGTTGGTCCCACGATGCGGGTCTGATATGGGATCTTAGCAACTCGCTAGAAAAGGGTTGAAACCTGTTTATTTTGCCTCAGAACACATAGAATGACTTCATTTAACCACGTTTTCTTCCCAACATGAGCGTTTTCCAATTTTTTTGGGGGCATATTTTGGTCATCTGGGCGTTTTAAAAAAAAACGTTTTTTTAAAAAAAAACGTTTTTTTTTTAAAAAAACGAATTTTTGAAAAAAAACGTTTTTTGCCCAACCCTGGGTGAAACAACTATCAAGCAGTAAAATACCAAACTCGGCACGAAACACGATCCAAATAAAACTTGAATTTGCCGGCTAATGGTAATCCCCAACCCCAACTCTCGTGGTCAACTAAAGCCGCCCTAATTGCGAGCGAGAAATTATATGTACATACATGGGAGTTGACGACAAGTGTTGAGATGAGAAAAGCCAATTTACCTTGCCCTACATACATATATCACCCCTATACCGTAACCCTATGTGATCGTTGTGCTTGCCTCTAGTTCGATCCCGTCCGGGATACTCCAATGGCACCACATTGAAAATATCCGTCAATAATATCTGTTCTGATGGAATATGTTGCAGTGTTGCCCAAAGGTCGCTTCGACTACGATTACCACTCGTCACAAGATCATCACAAAGCCATCGATGCCGATAATGATCCAATCAGACAAACATTCCTTGCTGTGAACAGTCAGCCAGAACAGGATTTCAGTGGGGGTGAGTTACTGTGGAAAGATCTAGAGTTTTTGGCTCACATACTGTATGTTTGCGGGATTTTGTGCGGAGATTATGACAGATAAAATCATACAGAAGTCATGTTTCGCACTGCTAGAACTTTTACGCACCCACTGGCGGAACATAAATGTTGCACAAGCGCACTAGCACTGCAGACTTTCTCCGTGTGACGATGATATGGCATTGTTAACTTGCTCGACTTCTGCGAAATATTTGTCATACAGTCGATGCCTTGTCTTTTCCAGCCCCGCAAGGCTATTTTTCCGGCAAACAATCGATCGTTAACGAATTGGAAACACTGGCCCGAGGCATCACCAGCAAATTGAATGATTTGAAGCAGAAAATCGAGGACATAAAGCTAGATGAAGGTTATTCTTAGAATTCTTGTTTATTTATTTTATTGAGCGCATGCCAGATTTATGCCATGTAAATGCAAACATGCAAACTACATCAACACGAGCCCGATTTCGAAGGTGGCGTGTATTCCAAACGAATAGAAAGAGAAAATCATCATGCTCCACTTTGTTTTGTTCAACGTGTAACATTTCCCAAATCAGCAGCCACGTCAGAATGTTTCACTATTCTGCCAGCTGCGAAATCGAGCTCATGTTGGTGTAGTTTGCCTACCTGGCGTATCACCTGTAGTTGCGGAAACGTCGTACCTACCTCCTCGGGCGGGAGGCAGGGTTGAAAAAAAAATTTTAATTAACGAGCTTTTTAAAAAAAATTTTTCTTTGATTTTTTTTTGACGAAAAATTTTTTTATTAGAAAAAGTGTTGCAAACGACGTTTCAGGATAAATGAAATCGATGCAACATATTTTTCAAAAATTGAAAAATTTTCGCCTGAGACCCAACTTGTGTGGTGACACCCGGTAGTATTGTGCAGATTCTATAATCTCCGACCAGTCTGAGGTTGATATTGACTAACGATGTTACTCTAATGTATTGTAGCATGCCGTACAACGTATTTTAATGCATCTAATGCCGTATATCTGATATACGACCATCAAAATATCGATTACAGCCCAAACATTGCGTGTCAGATCGACTTTACGCGCCCGGTTTTACACCAGACCTGCATATACTGTACATGTGTAGTAGCATGCAGTAGTACATTATCGGTGCCACATCACTATAAAAGACCAGCCCTGCGCATCCCTGTACGGATTTGGGGACAATACAGGGCGTCGCGGCGCGATTTTGTAAAAATTGTCCCATCCACAGAAAAAAAGTGCCAATTTTTTGCCTCGAAAAAGGCCATTTTTGGACATTTCAGCCCATTTTGGGCAACTTTTTTTATTTAAAAAAAAGCAAAATCGGAGTTTCAAAAAAAATTTTTTTTTAAATTTTTTAATTAACCGCTTTTTTTGAAACAACCCTGGCGGGAGGTGGTCAATGTGTTGATATTGTATGTAACAATTCAAAGAAGTAATATGGTGGCTTCCTGACCAGATCAGATCAAATCTTGTCACACACGGAACTTCTTTGAAAAATAAACTTCGAGATTTTCTTATGGCGTACTCAAAGGTGTGTTTCCAGACCGTTTGGCAGGATGCAAAAAAACCATTGTTATGTTTATCGATTCTGTGTGCTGACATTTGCTTGACGGTAACCGATTTTAACAATTCTATAACATTCAAGTTTGACAATATAACACACAGCAACTCCGTGTAGGCATGTAATTCAAATTTTTTTAATACAGGAATCCAAGAAATGACGAAGGGTGTTTTCGATCAACCCGATAACGTTGAAGGCAACATGCGCGATTTCTACCGTTTGATACAGGAAAGCGCAGCATTCGGGCTCACGCCCATATTTCGGGTGATGGGGGATGGGGTGCCCCTCCCTTTGAGGCGTTAGGCTCACAAGCTCAGGCCTGAGCCCAGGCCCGGCCTCAGCGAAAGGAGCCTCAGCTAATCCTGTTGATATTGTTTTACTTTGAATTTATATGTATCATTTGGTTTTATTTTTTGATATGTGACTTGTTTTATATCGGGTAATATGTGAATTTTGACGTTTTGCAGCAATTATTATCAGGGCTTATTATAAAGTGCAGTTCTCATTTATCTCATGGTACTTCTTGCATTTGATGTGCACATGTATATTCCAGTTGGCATGAAGATAAAAAGAATCTTAAAAAGACCCAGAATAAATGTACAAGTATATACGTAAGATATACACAGTACCTAAGTTGTAAGTGACACATGTCACAAGGACCCGTTCAGTAAGTCAGAAAGTCAATTACACGTGTCTGGCATAAACAGCATTTCCGGCAGGATGTAATAATCTGGCGCTTATAAATCCATTTTTTAGTGAGTGAGCTACATAAATATAAAAACGCCATGTGACTTGGGTACGGTAATGACTAATCAGTCTAACATCGCTATCACGTGGGCCCATTTCAAAACCTTGTCCTGTGTTAGCCTCGGTCTTAGGGGTTTGACCTTGGCCTGGAATCAGCTTTAGTTTTCCGAGCATCAAACATTGGATCAACGTAAATCAGGCCGGTAGAATTTATGATATTTGATTTCCAATGACATTCAATCCAAAATCCGGCCGAAACCACAAGCCAGAGACAGTCGCCTCTGAGCAGAAACGACGGGAAATGATGTCTCTGAGGATGAGGATGTTTCTTTTCAGTAGGGTTGCCTGATTCATTATCCATATCAGCAAGCAATCCGTTGATTATTGATTAATTATGCATATGTTCTTGCTCAACTCCAGGGTAATTTGTGATTTGTGGCTTCCTGGCTTGAGGATGAACAATATGTGAAGCATGACGTCAAGCATTCGAAAGTGCCCACACTTAAGGTCAAGTGTTTTTAGTTCCTGAGAAGCACAAAAAGTTCCGGTTTTTTTATTTTGCGGTCTGTCATGGGCCGGTATGCTTTGAGCAAAAATAGTTTTTATGCCTGCTTAAAGTCAAACCAAATCAAATTCGACCGAGACCACACCCGATCCAGGATATCAGCAAAGTACATGCTAGCGTACCGCACTTGGCTGAAAGGTTACAGATGATCAAATTCAAAAAGCCCAGTAGAGGACAGTTGCTTTATGTGACGTCACCCCGTCAAAGTCAAGGAAGATCATCTTATGTGACATTTGAGTAGGCTATTTAGTTGACCCCGCCGTGTGTCAATCACGCTTTGACATACATTCATATATTCGTTCGACTTTTTTTCGGCGAGACGTTTGAAAAAGCGTTTGGCATTTAATTGCGCGGTTTAACGGCTTTTCGCACGTGAGCTTTGAGAAAAGAACTGTGCGTGCGAAATAAAACTTTAGGATCGGGTCCGTCCTCGCTACATCGGTTTTGTCTTGGTCGCCTTGACTTGTTGCATGTGGGATGTTAATTTTGACCAGCGTAAAAGTTGTCACCAGGCCCAAAATGAACAACTTTTACGCTGGTCGAAATGAACGGGATAGTAAATCACGTAAGATCTTTCAACGCAAAAAGTCACATGGCCAAGGCCCGAACAGGTCCGATCACCAAGTTTGATTCCGTGCAGTGTGTGGGGGGCGAAAGCGCGGATTGTGTGCCAGTGCACACAGGAATATGTTCCGTTTATTTGACGTCACCGTAATTCAATTATGGACGTACAAGTGCTTTACTACCGACTGTAGCTGTTTCATGAGCCATTCCGTAGCACAACTTTCGCTTTTCCACCCCGAGCCCGCAGTCCCCCATTCATGCCCAGTGCAAGTGCAAGTAGTACCGAGTCACAGTCTGACCACAAAGTTGGCCGGCTGCCAAAATATGGTCTCTCGTGTGCAGCTGGCTAGCGATCTGGTGACGTAATAGCAATTATCAGGGGTAATGGTTGACTGCTTCTTATAGCTCATTTTAGGAACCTACGAGAAAAACAAATCTCTAAATTTGGTCATTTGCATTGCCTGCCAACTGTTTTGAAGCCCTCGTAGTCCACTAGCTCTCAGCTCAGGCACACACAGACATCGGGAAAACAAACGATGCAAAAACCAAGTCACAAAAGTAACATGTCAATTAAACTTGCATTCTCGTTTTTGTGCATTTTCGCCGGAAATTTGGCCAATCTTCATAAAAAATTTCAAAAAACGACCTTTCAAAAAAATCTAATCAAAAAATTTTTAATGTTTTTTAACGATGTTTTTCCAACCCTGATTATGATAATGTCACAAAGTTGAATCTTTGACGCCCGCATACGGCTGGGGGAGGAGAGCCTGCGAAGAACTTATCCGCTTATTTTTTGACACTATCCTCTGTGTGTTTTATGTTTTTGTCATGTGCCGGTAAAGTATAAGGTCACGCAAGGCGCAGCGTTTCATTATAAATTGATGTCCTTAGGTGGATGGAGGCATAATTTCAGGCGAAGGAAAGTGTACGTTCCGTACACTGGTCATGCGACATTGCACGTGTGGCGAGTCATTGTGCCCATAGTATAAGAGTATACAAACGTGACACGTGCATACATGGCTACGACAGGTGTAGGTTTTTCTTGTGGATGAAATAGGTAATTTTCAGAAAGCTTTTGTAGTCTACAGATTCCGGAACTTAGGTAGGTAATATATACCTGGATTACGTAATGTTAGTCAAAGAGCGCAGCTAATCCCTGCTTGTTGTATTATACCCGAACATTGTAGTCATGCGATGCGATAAAATCCGTGTTGTTCAGCTTTTGCACCAATAGATTTATACGGAGTTTCTGCTTAAAAAATGTCAGTGGTGCCGTCACAGCATTCGATTAATCTGCGAATGCTTGCAGATCTGCCTTTTATCCGAACACATCCCAATATGCAGCGTTAAACCGCAAGCAAGTCTGAAATCGCGCGGCGCAAATGTCCCAAAATAGCTTCAAGGGGGATCGAGAGTTTGCATGGAATTTTCATATTGCCCGCCTTCGGAAAGAAAATTATAGAATATTGATAAAATACAATCAAGAAAAGCAAAAATACCCCATGTGGCTTGGGCGGGAAACAATGCAAAACCGGTTTCGCTAAAATCATAAAAAGAACCGCCCACTCCGACCAATAGTCGAATATTCGATCTCCAAGCAGTTTTAATCGAACAGTTTTAATCGAAATCTGCTACATGGCACCGTTTACAAGTCACCTCTTGAGTAGAGCCTTCGGGGCTTGAAGGAAAGCTTACACTTAAAGTTCCCAGAGGCAGTAATCGGATACATTTTGTTCCGAAGACATCGGATTTATCTTGTTCTCAAAAATGTCAAACCTTTACACACCAGTAAACTTTGACAAATTTCTTGAAGTCACTATACATCAGTGACTAAAATGTCGTACATGTGCGTTGTCTTCTCTCTCGTTCCATTGGAGTGATTTCAGCACTCCGCGGAGTGTTAAAAACGAGCAATACCCGCCGGAGTGTTTTGATCACTCCAAGGAGTGCTAAGGACCACTCCGAATCGGGAGTGGTTTGGCCGGCGCGGAGTGCTTTCAACAGCGGGTGATAAAACACTTCTGCGGAGTGTTTTCTTTTGTTCTGTTCTCGAAAATGATTCAGGTCAGAAAGCGATAACAAATAGCAAAATCAACGCAGAATTTTATTCGAGACAACCACACAACAACAACCATCCCATAATCCATGCTATAATCCTGTGATATTCATATTCCTACGCACAAAGAGTTTGACGAAAGCGAAAACGATTTGTAGTGCTGCACTAGAAACAAGCAAGCAAACTCATTGCTTAAAAACAAAAAGCAAGTATAAGATTCAGACTGTTCATTTGGCTCTTCATTTTCGGGTCCACCCACAGAGTCCGTTGAGTCATCATCATTGTTGTGTTTCGGGCCCGGCGGTGCAGAATTGAGATGCAAGCTCAAATGTCGACGCCGACTGTTCTTTAATGCAATGTCGTTCTTTGGGCGGAGGGGGTCCCCCTCGGGTACGTCTGTTCCCCTTCCATGGTACGCCTGCCCCCCTGTTCCCCCTCCGGGTACGTCTGCTCTCGCAATCTATACTACTAAAACAGGAAGGTGTATGTATGTCTGTCTGTCTGTCTGTGGCCCCCTCCCTCTCTTTTCGCTCTCCTCTCTTTCACTTCCCTCCCTCCTTTTTTCTTTCCTTTCCCCTTCCTTCGCTTTTCTCTTCTCTTTCACGGGTAGCTTTGGGTATGCTAACGGGTCTTCGGGGGGGGGCAGGGGGGGGGGGCACGGGCGCGGCGCTGTAGCCGGGCCGTAGGCACGGGTCCCGTCTTATGTCTGTCTGTGGCCCCCTCCCTCGGAAGGGCGGACGGGTCAATTTTCACGGGTAGCTTTGGGTATGCTAACGGGTCTTCGGGGGGGGGGGGAGGCACGGGCGCGGCGCTGTAGCCGGGCCGTAGGCACGGGTCCCGTCTAGTTTTTGCCTAAAATAGGCAAATTTTTGCCTAAGATAGGCAAATTTATGCCTAAAATAGGCATTTTTAGGCATGAAATGAGTGATTTCTAGGTCAATGTTGTCGAAATCCCCAAAATACCATTTTTATTGAGAGTTTCTTCAAGGAGGGCAAAAATGGGTCAAATTTTCGACCTCGAAAAATGACTTTTCTCCAAATTTCGATCTCCCCCCTGGTGGGTACGTCTGTTCCCCCTCCTTTTAAAAGAGGGTATCGCCTGTTCCCCCTCCGGACCATGACCAACACTGTTTTAATGTACTCACGTACTGGCTGGCGTAATGCATGTCACTTTATAGAAAACATGGACTTTTTATACCGCCACTGCGTGGATACGCTAGATGGCTTACTATTAATGTCACTGCCGCTTTTCGTACTTGTATACAGATAAGACGCGGCGTCGTAGCGTGCAAAAATATAGGTAGGCCTAAAATATTCACACGGGAGAAATCAAATCTGGGTCTCATTCACGCATTGCGTTTGAGATTCATGCGCATTGGGATCTTTGCACAGCAATGCACTCAACAGCTCTCGTTTGACCAGATTCAAGGCATTGCAAAGATTGTTTGCGCTTTGCAGCTTACGATTGTTCACCACCTTTTTTGCGCGTCGCGCTAATTATGCATGTTTTAATGACGTATTTTTTGTTTTCAATATTGCTGTGGGCCGGCATATTGAACTTTGTGATCAGATGGTGTGTCGAGCCTGCCTTATGCATTGTCACCCTCTTTGTGGTGCTACATACAATACGGAAACGTCTCGTTTCCGAAGCATCTGTGATCGACATGCCATTTTATGTTTACGTACATACAGTATATCCTGTAGGTGGGCTGCTCTGACACCCACTTGGTATATCTCCATGCACCTTGTGAAAGGCCCACCTTTGCGTGGGCGCCCACCAACAGTGTTAACACCTGGGCAAGACGTACATGTGTGAACCGCGTGTTTTTTATGACACCTTATTAAAAGACAGCATGCGATTTCCGTCAAAGTTGTTGGTGGGTTAAGCCGAATATATGTACATACATAGCTGCGAATGTCCATGCTTGTTGTTCAATCTACCCCCGAGACTGCCTCTTCATGTTCGGGGCGCTTGTTATTCTCACGATTCTAAAGAAAAAACTCAGTAACTTAGAAAACGGTTATGGGAAAGAACTGAACTTCTATTTTTAGGTGAAAGGAGAGTTATTCACCCGCAAATAAATTGAAGTCATGGAATCGAAACAACGTCACAAATGCAGCAGGACCACGACATCAAAACAGACAAGGATAATCGCTGTCGTGCTACTTCTATTTCTCAGGTGAGCGATATTAAAAGTAAAAGGGAACTTTTCCACTGACATGCATGTTTACGTCCATCAGCTGCGAGCTACTACTCCCTTTGGTCATCACTTTGAGAACCTCGAAGGTAACTCTGTGGGTATATATATGACAAAGGGAAAGCCAACCGTCTGTTTGTGAATTTGGGGATAAGTTTGAAGAGACATAAAGACTTACAATATACTAAGTTTGTGTCACAAAAGCAACTAAATGACTAATCCACGACCACTGCAACCAGGCGAGCAACGTGGAGCCTGTCGGTTGCTTGCGACAGGCTCAATGTACAGTATTACGGTATGGGGTATCCTATGTATACATTATACGTTTTGGGATGTCTGGGAACTGTATGAGTCCATCCACAACAGCATTTCAAGCTGAAATATAAGCGCAGCATTCATTTTTTTGAGAATCATGAGCAATAAAACACATGAAAACATGCCTTTTTACTTTAAAACGGTGAGAAAATAACGTAAAAAAGTGAAATATAACAAAAAAAAGTGTAAAATAAAAAAGTGGCCAACTTTAAAAAATTTTTTTTTTACTTTTTTTAATCTACCATCCTGGTCACAACCCAACAAACCACCTCAACAATTGATTATCTTCAAGGGTTGGCGGTGTATTCTCGTTTCTTCTCGATTCTCGTTTCGTGCGTTACATACTGTAACTGTTAAAGAGTTTGGGACTCGCTCAAGCCTGTGCACAGTACCCGTAGGCCTAATCTTAGCCAAAAGACCAGCCATAAGCATCTAGACCTGTGAATGGAACAAATTCAAACCGCGGGGAGTGTGAACGTGGAAATTCAAAATATTGATTTTACAGTTCCGAGTGTGCACAATGTTTCATGGGTGGCGGCAACCTACAACTGTGTCCACCGGGTGGTCGACGGTTCAGCATGGCCTATCATTTGACGTGCGAGATGAGACGGAAGAGAAGTGAGTGTCGTTGTTAACTTTTGAGAACCTGAGGCCTTACCTCCGGCTCAACATAAAGCCGTATCGAATTTGAAGGCACACACTTTTTACTTACTATTATACGACTTTAAATTGCCAACGGCAAAGCAAGGGCAAACTTGATTTGGGGTCATAGTTTTCGGTGGAGTTGAAACGCTAATTTCGTCCAAAATGTTATACATAGGTCGACAAGAACATGCGAAACAACAATTCTGGACCACGAAAACCCCAAAAAAGACCGAGCTTTATTTTCACGTGGAACATCACTGCTCGCACAACTAATTACTCCAACCAAATTCCAGGTACGAGTCGTCACAAGCGATCACGACCCCCGATCTACACGATGAAGGCGCTGATGCAGATCTGTTGCGTGTTTGGCTGCAGCGCGCGTGACATCAGTGCGCATTGTGCCCCATTTTAGGACACCACCAAAGTGTAGTGTGAGATATCATGCGGAAGCGTTTCTGCACACAAACGGCGCGGTGGTATCACATTTATTGATAATCGGATCGGTTTTTGGTCACGTCACTTTTGTTGAATTGAGGATCAAGAGGATCAAGATAAAGGATAAACACTACGATAAAATCTGTTTGGCGCCAGGAACAGCCTCTGTCCTGGACAAAATTTGGGTTGCCGCCTTTACGGTGACACGATGGTGACATGATCGGGGACCGGCCATTTTTTGTCGCTACAAAGAATATCCAATGCTGCATAATGACCAGGTTAACGACAGATCGTGGACCAAAACACCATTCAAAAATAACCACGATATGGAGGGTTCCACCACGAATCACGATAAAGAGGGCAACTGTTCGAAATTTTCTTTCATGGTGGCCAAGACAGAGGCCCAACCGATCCGATCACAATTTTTAACCTCTGCCGTTTCTGGAGGATTTGTCTCATTATGCCATTTTCGCCAGTGGTCAACTCCAAGTGATATATGTAGCACCAGGCAGTTTTATTTTGATACATGTGTAGTTTGCAAGAAACTTCGAACCATGTCTGTCGAGTCGATAGCTTCGGCCATATATTTTTTGTGTCGCTCCATTTATATTGCTGCTGTCTGCGCGACCGGGTCCAAATAAAATGTGATCTGTTTGGGTGTTGCCTGTAAGTTGTAACTATTGTGCAGCGTCTTTTTCTGCGCGGTTGCCCCCATTTATAGACTTGTGTTCTTACACCGGCGATGCACCAGATCATGTCAGTGCAAACGGACCAGACGAAGCTAGTGACCCCAGAACACACGCGGCCCCCATAGACTGGCATTCAATCACAAGCCCAAAAGCAGCCTTACTGCAATGTCGAAACGAAAGGCAAGTGTGATGACGAGGCATTTCATAACAAAAACGTGAAGAAGCAAACCAGCGAAAACAAGGGTGAAAGTAACTCATCCAAATGACTATCCGGCAACAGACCGTTTCCACTCAAAACAAGACGGTTATCCCCACAACCAAAATAGTGTCAGCCCGCACCTTGTGGGGATGCAAATGTTCCTGCTGTGCCATAGCCCATAGTGCCCAGCAAGCCCCAAGGTAAAAACAGCTTTTCAAAATCGGATAAGCTACTGAACAAAAATTGATTTTTGGGAAGTGCTCCGTGTAAGACCCAGTTCTGGCAGCCTATGCTTCTGGGCACGCCACTTACTGAATTTTGTTAACATTCGAAATTAAATTAAAAAATCATCAACCTCACAGGAAGGAATGTATCCGATTCCGATTACAGAGCCCTCCGAGGGCTTTGTTCAGAAACGTTTCCGAGTTGAGCCCCACGGGTCTCTATTTGGGTAAAACGTTTGAAGATACTATGACGAAGTATCCCAAAATGTTCCTTATCTCTTGTTGTACTGCATATGTCGAAGTATCTCAAACCAAGACGACACGATGTATCCCACGAACTTTTCCCAAAAAAAACGGCGCAGTATCCCAAAGACAGAAACAGTCCTGGTCACAAAGCAGTTGGTTTTCACAAAACTGATGCAACTGAGCCTAACGCAACCACTGAAAACCCAATAGGCCAAAGCCTAACAGCAGGCCTAAGCCTACCGAACTTTAAACCTAAGCCAAAGTTGAGTATACCGCACCGATCCGACACCTAACCACCCGGGTCTAACCGCGCTTGCAAATGCAGGGTATTCAAGACTGCGCGTAATCAAACTTGTGGGCTGCAGATCAGAAGCTGTTTTTCATTTTCAATTTACCGAAAAACCTTGGCTTGAGGTTGAGGTTAGAGATCGGAAACGGGTCGGGTAAAGTCGGCCCGGCCCGGCCCGGTCGGCGAAAAGTCCGGCCCGGCCCGGTGGAGGGCTGCAGGTCGGCCCGGCCCGGCCCGGCCCGTTTTGGCTTGAGGTCGGCCCGGCTCGGCCCGGCCCGGTCCAGGGTAGTACTTGGGGGGGGGGGGGGTGGGGAAGTGGGGAATCCAACCAGCTCGTCAACCAACAGCCACGTGTGAAATGTTTCACAAAGGTTTCATCTGTCAGCGAGCTGGTTCTTGTCTCAGTCTCACTGCCTTTCATGATCAAAAGGGTGAGCGTACCGTATTGTCGCAAATAGAACCCCCCCATTAATTGACCCCCCCATTAATTGAACCCCCCTAAATGGCTCGAAATCAAAAATAGAACCCCCCCCATTAATTGACCCCCCCATTAATAGAACCCCACCCCAACCTTCACCGTACCACAGATTAGTGGTATGGTAGGGCTGTGTTGTTGTCTCAAACGTTGTTTAAGCTTGCGTACGCAACAGAATACAGCTTTTTAAGCATAATTGCCGCTGTTAAAGTTTGAAAATACCGAAAACAAGCCATTTTTAGGCGCATTATTAACAATGATTTTTTTCGTCGGGGGCCAAATGAAAAATATAACCCCCTATTAATTGACCCCCCATAAATTGAACCCCCCAAAATGACCCCAGTGAAAAAATAGACCCCCCGGGTTCTATTTCCGACAATACGGTAAGTCGGCACAAGCTCGCGTTTGTTCCTGAAAGCAACTTTTCAAAGATAAATTCTGACAGTTTTAACGTGGTTTATCTCGTTTGATCGTTGTTTTTGTGACCGTTGGACATAAACAGTCTAACTGCGTAGTAAAAAAGCAAGCATGAGATATACGGTTTCCCGCTTTAAAGGGCCAGTCTATGGGCAAAAAATACCCATTTTGGGGTCCAAATGTGTTGACGATAGATAGATTGTTCCCAGAATTTGTTGACGATAGATAGATTTGCCCATAAGTGTTGACGATAGATAGATGAAATCAAAAAGTGTTGACGATAGATAGATGAATTTATAGACGATAGATAAATGAAATTGGCATTTTTAGGCCTAAAATTGGCATTTTTAGGCCTAAAATGGGTGATTTTTAGGTCAATGATGTCAAAAGTCGCCAAAATACCCTTTTTATGGAGAATTTTTTCCAAAAAAGGGCAAAAATAGGTCAAATTTTTTACCTCAAAGGACTTTTTCCTGAATTTTGGTCTTCCCCCTCCTTCCCCCCACAGGGAGGTACACTAACCGCCGCACCGACAAAGTGGGTAGGTTCACTAACCGCCTCGCCGGACTAGGAACTATACTGATCCTAGTATAGCATGTATTTGTTTTGAATCTTATCACCAGCACACCAGGTACTAACTGTGTACGAAATCAATCAATCAGATCAATATTTTTTGTCGATTGTCGACCAAATGCTTCGATGGAATTTATTGGAATGAATAAAAAGCCGCGCAGCGCTTTTTTTTGTTTCTAAGCTTTCCAACCTTAAAAGATGCTGTATAAATGCTAAATTAAGCAAATAAGGACCCAAAATTTTAGGTGCAACCTTGCACCTAACCCTGAATTTTTAGGTGCAATTCTGATTTTTTAGGTGCAAATTGCACCTAAAAAGTGTCTAAAAAAACTATGATTCTCATCAATATGTATACATAAAAATTTTGCTCCCGGATGACCCCCCTAGCTCGGCCGGTCGGTACAGTGGGTAGGTAGCAGTGTTGTTCCTGGGGGGGAGGGGGGTCCCCCCTCGGGTACGCTATCTCCCCCTCAGGTGGTACACTATCCCATCCCCTGTCTCCCCCTTCGGGTACACTATCTCCTCCAATTTTTGCCTAAAATAGACATTTTTAGGCCTAAAATGGGCATTTTTATACCAAAAATGTGTGATTTTTAGGTCAATGTTTTCAAAAGTCGCCAAAATGCCCTTTTTATGAAGATTTTTTTCCAAAAAGGGGCAAAAATAGGTCAAATGTTCTACCTCAAAAAGTGACTTTTTCCCGAATTTGGGTCTTCCCCCCCCCCTTCCCCCCTCGGGGGTACACTATCTCCCCCTCCGGACCAGGAACTACACTGGTAGGTAGGTTGATTGCAGGCAGGCTTTTTTGGTGGTACAGTGGATTGATTGCAAGGGCCTGGCCCTGGGTATGGGATGGGTAGCTACACCACTGCTTCTTTCTTCAAAACGATGACTGAAAAGATCAAGAACTAGGAAATGTTATTGCGCGAAGCGCAAAAATTTTGAAAATTTTAGTTCAAAAAATGGTAATTTCGTTCGAATTTAGGCATACCGGGCCGGACCGGGCCGGGCTGCTCGGCCCGGCCCGGCCTGGTCCCCCAAATCTCCGGCCCGGTCGACCAAGTCCAAAATCGCGGCCCGGCTCGTTTCCGATCTCTGATACCCACAATACCGACCCAATACCCAAAAATTCCAAACTTTTTTTAAAAAATGGGCCTGTTTTTGGTTTTTGATCGAATACTAAGTAAAATATGACTGAATTTCTCATTCTTCTTAACATTGCAGCTAAAAAAAGCGATTTCAAAGGCTAAAAAATTGAAAATTTTTCACCATTTCAGGGCTCTGGAGGAGAAAAATAGGGCTAAACAGGGGTATTGGGTGGCACCCAATACCTGGAAAAGACCCAATCCAGTACCCAATACCCAATACCAGGCCCACACCCAATACCCAATACCGGCACCCAATACCTGGTATTGGCTATTTTGTACCCAATACCAGCTATTGGGTATTGGGTATTGCCCCCATGCCTAGGTAGGTTGATTGCAGGCAGGCTTTTTTGGTGGTACAGTAGGTTGATTGCTGCAAAGCAAAGGCCTGGGTATGGGTAGCTACTGCTTCTTTCTTCAAAACGATGACTGAAAAGATCAAGAACTAGGAAATGTTATTGTGCGAAGCGCAAAAATTTTGAAAATTTTGGTTCAAAAAATGGTAATTTCGTTCACTCCCCCCCCCCTTGGGTTTGTGGTAGGTTAGTACTGAAATGAAAATAAAAAAGTTGTCATATAGGCCAGTACTGATCACTTACTTGCCGAATCCCTCAGGAATTTTAGTATTTTTGACAAAAAAAATCGCTGTTCTTTCAGTAAAATAAGTCTGAAGCTACGGGGCCCGGCCCGATCCTCCAAATCTCCGGCCTGGCCCGAGCCAAAAGCTCAAAATCGCGGCCAAAAGCCCAAAATCGCGATTGAAACCTCTGCTTCGGTGCCAGTTTTTTTCTAAAAAAAGGGAAAAACGGTTTTTTGTGACTGAAATATGTTTTCCGGAAAAATTGCATGGCGAATTTTGAACTTTTCGGAAGAAGTGTAAAAATTGTGGGCACAACCTATTTTGTATTGCAGAAACATACTTTTTCAAGTGTTTTTTTAGCACGTGGCTTGGCTTGGCTTTTATTCGCACTTTTTCAACAGGATTACCTTTCATGTTTCATGCACCATTTTTAGCATTTAAGCGCATAATGTGCCACTTTACACCATTTTAAATTTGGCTGAGAAAATATCGAAAAAAGATTTTTTCCAGTAAATGTATCTTTCCGGAAAATTGGCAACCATAGTTGTTGGTGTACATTTTGTGCGCCAGACGCCTCAACGTTCTGGGCTGTTCATTTGACTACCAGCCAATTTTGAAACTAAAAACCCGAATTCCTCTTAGCGTTATGCTAAAAACAGCAGTAAAACCTCACTTTCATTTGTTAACGTGCGTAATTATTTTTATCGTGCCTTCTCATTTCACTGATGATTCGTCGAAGTTGTCTTTTTTCATGTTCATAGCGGCAGGCGGGACGACGTTGGCCGGGCGCGGAGGACAAAGTTGCTGATCAGATCAGCCAGCAAAACATTCAACTGTGTGAAACAAATAAATTTCACCAAAATATCACCCATCGATTGATTGCACCAACCGACCAGCCAATCAGCAGTTTCTGAAACATTAGCCAGCCAGCCAGCAGGTGGCCCTGAAAATTCAGACATTTCAAAATGGTGATGATGGAACATTACGATGGATATTACATGCAGCAGGAGGAGGAGTGGGACAGAGAGGGACTGCTCGATCCGGCATGGGAGAAACAACAGAAAAAAGTGAGCTATGCTTGCGGATTTTTGCGGATACTTTTTTGCCATGGGCAACTGGATTACTTGGTTATGCTGAAAAAACCGCTTATTTTTTAGTGCTTTAGGGGAAAATCGAAACAATATGACGATTTTCTGTCAAATTATGTTCATGCAGGCGAAGTGTTTCTAAGAGTGCGTTTTAACTGCCCGGAAACTTCTGTATTATAAGTTATTTCTATCAATCAATTTTCGTCGTTGAATCAATTTTTCCCAAAATTTAAAAATGAAACAGGTTTGCATTACAATCTTTCTACAAAACAAGAATCAAAAACCGATATTTTTCAATGAAAAAACCATGCATAACTGTGGAAAACTATGCATGTGATGATGTGAAAAACATCGGGTCTCGTGGTCTCGACAAAAAGCGGTTTTTGTAAGTGCTGCTTTGTCGGATCGATTTCAAGTGTGAAAAGTGTGGTATCGTGTTGCGAATGCATTATGAGGATTTGGACTGTTGATGTTTCACGAAGCGGTGAAAGACGTTTTAATCGTGACGAGTTTTTACTGAACCCTGTCATGCATGCGTTTGTTGTGTGCGGCATCATTGGAAACCTTATCACAGGAATTTGAGCTGGGTCGTGTTTCATTTAAGCATTTCAGGAATTGTTCAGCAGCTTTCCTTCATTCCTTTGTTGCCTTGTGTTTCTGATTCGCACAAAGAAAACGGGCCCAGCGACAGCAGTAGCCGTGAAGATCTCCAATCTGCAAATATGCATGGCATGATAACATGATGAATCGAATCGCATGGTCATGCATATCATGTGGGCTATCATGCGAATTTGCGTGCATGCGCATTGTGTCGTAAAGTGTGCACCCAGACTAGACCCACCCAGTTGCAGTTTGAGAACATGTATGTTTATATGATGACCTTGTGTTCTGAATAGTGGTCGGCTATTTTGTTATCATCAGCAACAGTCGTCAGTGAATGCCTAACATTCTGTCAGTCACACACACACGGCTATTAACTTGCACTTTGATCGATTGACAATATGAAACACCAGTGAAGTCCTGGTCCAGGCCCGTAAGGTCCTGGTTCTTGTTCATGTTGGGACCGGAACTGATGGAACTGTGTTTTATGTGATGGCGTATGCATGTGATGTCTGGATCAGTATTAGACGGATATCCTTCAAAATGTAATCATCGACTTTTGCTCGATTGCCGCTTAGGGTTTAGATTTCAGGGTCGAATTATGGATACAAATGCGCGACCATTGCAAATGAAATGCTCCCCCTTTTTGTTCTAATCTTGCTGTTTTGTCTAAATTTTACGTGAGTGAAGTTCCGGTACTGACTGATACCAAACTGCATGAACAATGCAAATGATTTTCGGTGCTTGGTTTGATGTGTGTGCACCAACGCAATTCCTCGCTTGGGTGAAAATCCACAGTTTGTATAAGTGTGGAAATATGTTATTTTGAATAGAAGTATTACAAAACTAACAACAATAATTTCTCTACTTTTCTTCCGCCGGACTTCAGTAATCAATTAGTGCTACTCTGCTCCTATATACAGACGATTTACCTCTCTTCGTCACTCCGGCTGACAGAGAGACACACACATTCACCTTTACCCTCTACTCTCACCCGTCACGTTTTTTTCCCTTTTTCTATTGAAAGCGCCTATTAACGTAAGCAACGAAAACCACATCCTCCACCACTCCCACAACAACGAATCACTTCACCACTCACGACCCTCTTATCGTTCATATTCCTCTTCTCCACACCATATCCTCGATCTCCTCTCTCAATCATAACACGACTATAGATCTCCCCCACTTCTTTTTTTTTTCGTTTCTCAACATTCGATTTTGCTCCCATACGTGCTCCTCCCATCTACATACTGTGCCTCTTCCTACCTTTCTCCGTTCTTAACCTACCCTCTTTCCCCTCCTTTCTCAGGAACTGACACACCCACATCGCAACCAAACAACATACCATCTAACGCCTATATACTACAAATATACAAGTCTCTCCAACATGAATACGATACATACACATTAACTCCTACACAATAGTAACGAACGCACCTTTCCCCCATTATATCACTACAGAACACCACTACACTCCTCCCCCTTTCCCAATAATATACACGACGGACCCACACACAGGAGCGAGCCGTCGTCTCATGCAAACAAAAACCCACAACGTCGTATCCCAACCCATAGACCTCCTAACACAGAAGCAGCATCCCCCACCCATCACCCGCCCCACACCCCCGCACCCCCCCACAAACTCCCACAGACACGCGCACCCCCCAGACAAACCAAACCCAAAACACCCCAAACCACAACACCCACCCAACAACAACACGGCGCCAGTGAAGCCTAAACGCCATTGGTGCTAAAACTAGCAGCGCGCTGCCGCATACACGAGCTTAGTTTTAGACATCTTAACACCGGGCTGGGCCGCTGTGGAACTTTAGCAATGGCATAAGTCGTGTGCCTTCTTTCATACGTGTAGGTAGACTAAAGGAGGATACAAAATGTGTGAAGTTATAGAGTATTTGTGCATTGTTGCTAAAGTGCTGGCTCACCGTGTCCCAGGAGTCATGCAGGCAAGAAAGCAGCCCCCCATTCACGCCTAGAGCACAATCTCCAGTCATCGTAAACCAATTCCTCTGTTATTAACTCAATCCTGTAATCACCCCCTCTCAGAACCTAAACTCAAAACAAAAGTGTTCAAACACATGTAAAAATCACAGAGTGCTCTTATGTCGGGTTTGGTGACAATATCTGTGCAAAAACGCAACAACCAGCCTGGACACGCGGGGCCCTTTTGCGAGAGTGACTGACTTTTGTGAAGAAACCGGCGCCCACAAGACTTAGTTTTGGGTCGCTTCCCACTTAAGGCTATGTTGTCACGCCTATGAAGTGTTTATGAAGCACGACTGACTCTTGAACTGGTTGGTCACGTTAATTTGATTCGATGTGCATTCCACTGTTCCCATAGCCCAAATGAGCAATGCTTCAGATCAGCTGGTGGGTTTTGGACCGGGCCTTCAAGTTTGTCAACCTTTCACAACTTTTAGGACGCCAGTTTAATAAAAACACACGATACTATTCTCCTAACGCACACAGATAAGCGAAGCAAATGCAACAAAGGCCGTCCCAAATCATCTTTCACAAACAAAAACCCGAACTTCTCCAAAATTTTGCCGAGTGACAAATACTTATGGATGTGCACCAGTCTGAATTTTACACGCCAAACAATGCATCGCAACACATAAAGGCGCAACAAACACTCTACGAAGACCAAAGCGAGCGGGGTTGTTGTTACTAGTATTATTTCTGAAAGACTCATATCGCCAGTTTTTTACTGTTCAAGCATACTGGGCCATCTTCCTGCCCTTGACACAGAACGGCAATGCATTATAGGCTTTGGGTGGGACAGACCGTTTGTATGCCGTCGTCGTAGCAAGCCGAAAATCCGAAAAAGCAAATTTCAGGGAAACTAGCTTGGCTCTCCCCACTGAAAAGTTGAAAATTGAAGAAGAGTATTGTGCACACGATCAACCGAACTTCCAATCCACGCAATTTGTAAATTGCATCAGAAAAGAATGAGCAATGCTTCAGAAAAAACAGCGTCCCTTTCTCTTGTATATTATTGGCAATTGGTCGGTTTGTCATGTAACGTTCGGCGAAAAAATCACGGAGCAAAAATTGCAACCATACCTAAAGTGTAGTCATTACATCCTGTCTGTCCCGTCTGACACACAGAAACTTGTCAATGTTATGTTATGACTTGTGCGTTCGATGCTATGCAAATTGCATGCGCTGAAGATAAGACCGTTCCTGAGCACAAATGAGCATGCGCGAACATGTCAATGTACAAATCTACGACAACACACAGTATCTAGGTCACCATCCGGGACACTGGTTTTTGGGTTCCAACTCAACTATTGGAACACGAACAAATACAGTTCACCACAGGCTCTTTGGCCACCGAAAATCTTGGACGGGAGAACCGCCTTTTTCTCACGGTATTTGGTGTGCAGACAATGATTGACACCGATAACACGGTCGAGTAACGTGAATTGTGCTGGTCTTCTTCAACGGGACATAAAAATGTGATTAAGATCGCTTACGATACTCTTATTCTTTCAATCGAAAAATGTACAAAAAAATCCGTAACACAAGCAGATACAAAGTCAAGGTAAAAATAGATTGTTTCTATCTCCCTGACAGACGCCGTGACCAAAATCGGTCATAATTTCTAAACCACCGCAGATTTACCCAAATTGCTTACCACAACTTCCCGGCGTTCAGAACTAAAATAAATTATTGATTGCAATTTTGTCAAATTTCTTCCATCCCAAAATCATAAATTCCTTACATTACTTACAACCTTTGCAGATATTCACCCAAGCCGTAGGCAATTTGCGTTTTGGTGCACACACATCAAACCAAGCACCGAAAATCATTTGCATTGTTCATGCAGTTTGGTATCAGTCAGTACCGGAACTTCACTCACGTAAAATTTGACAAAACAGCAAGATTAGAACAAAAAGGGGGAGCATTTCATTTGCAATGGTCGCGCATTTGTATCCATAATTCGACCCTGAAATCTAAACCCTAAGCGGCAATCGAGCAAAAGTCGATGATTACATTTTGAAGGATATCCGTCTAATACTGATCCAGACATCACATGCATACGCCATCACATAAAACACAGTTCCATCAGTTCCGGTCCCAACATGAACAAGAACCAGGACCTTACGGGCCTGGACCAGGACTTCACTGGTGTTTCATATTGTCAATCGATCAAAGTGCAAGTTAATAGCCGTGTGTGTGTGACTGACAGAATGTTAGGCATTCACTGACGACTGTTGCTGATGATAACAAAATAGCCGACCACTATTCAGAACACAAGGTCATCATATAAACATACATGTTCTCAAACTGCAACTGGGTGGGTCTAGTCTGGGTGCACACTTTACGACACAATGCGCATGCACGCAAATTCGCATGATAGCCCACATGATATGCATGACCATGCGATTCGATTCATCATGTTATCATGCCATGCATATTTGCAGATTGGAGATCTTCACGGCTACTGCTGTCGCTGGGCCCGTTTTCTTTGTGCGAATCAGAAACACAAGGCAACAAAGGAATGAAGGAAAGCTGCTGAACAATTCCTGAAATGCTTAAATGAAACACGACCCAGCTCAAATTCCTGTGATAAGGTTTCCAATGATGCCGCACACAACAAACGCATGCATGACAGGGTTCAGTAAAAACTCGTCACGATTAAAACGTCTTTCACCGCTTCGTGAAACATCAACAGTCCAAATCCTCATAATGCATTCGCAACACGATACCACACTTTTCACACTTGAAATCGATCCGACAAAGCAGCACTTACAAAAACCGCTTTTTGTCGAGACCACGAGACCCGATGTTTTTCACATCATCACATGCATAGTTTTCCACAGTTATGCATGGTTTTTTCATTGAAAAATATCGGTTTTTGATTCTTGTTTTGTAGAAAGATTGTAATGCAAACCTGTTTCATTTTTAAATTTTGGGAAAAATTGATTCAACGACGAAAATTGATTGATAGAAATAACTTATAATACAGAAGTTTCCGGGCAGTTAAAACGCACTCTTCGAGAAACACTTCGCCTGCATGAACATAATTTGACAGAAAATCGTCATATTGTTTCGATTTTCCCCTAAAGCACTAAAAAATAAGCGGTTTTTTCAGCATAACCAAGTAATCCAGTTGCCCATGGCAAAAAAGTATCCGCAAAAATCCGCAAGCATAGCTCACTTTTTTCTGTTGTTTCTCCCATGCCGGATCGAGCAGTCCCTCTCTGTCCCACTCCTCCTCCTGCTGCATGTAATATCCATCGTAATGTTCCATCATCACCATTTTGAAATGTCTGAATTTTCAGGGCCACCTGCTGGCTGGCTGGCTAATGTTTCAGAAACTGCTGATTGGCTGGTCGGTTGGTGCAATCAATCGATGGGTGATATTTTGGTGAAATTTATTTGTTTCACACAGTTGAATGTTTTGCTGGCTGATCTGATCAGCAACTTTGTCCTCCGCGCCCGGCCAACGTCGTCCTGCCTGCCGCTATGAACATGAAAAAAAAGACAACTTCGACGAATCATCAGTGAAATGAGAACGCATGATAAAAAAATAATCACGCACGTTAACAAATGAAAGTAAGGTTTTACTGCTGTTTTTACCACAACGCTGTGAGGTAGGAATTCGGGTTTTCAGCTTCAAAATTAGCTGACAGTCAAATGAACAGCCCAGAACGTTGAGGCGTCTGGCGCACAAAATGTACACCAACAACTATGGTTGCCAATTTTCCGGAAAGATACATTTACTGGAAAAAATCTTTTTTCGATATTTTCTCAGCCAAATTTAAAATGGTGTAAAGTGGCACATTATGCGCTTAAATGCTAAAAATGGTGCATGAAACATGAAAGGTAATCCTGTTGAAAAAGTGCGAATAAAAGCCAAGCCAAGCCACGTGCTAAAAAAACACTTGAAAAAGTATGTTTCTGCAATACAAAATAGGTTGTGCCCACAATTTTTACACTTCTTCCGAAAAGTTCAAAATTCGCCATGCAATTTTTCCGGAAAACATATTTCAGTCACAAAAAACCGTTTTTCCCTTTTTTTAGAAAAAAACTGGCACCGAAGCAGAGGTTTCAATCGCGATTTTGGGCTTTTGGCCGCGATTTTGAGCTTTTGGCTCGGGCCAGGCCGGAGATTTGGAGGATCGGGCCGGGCCCCGTAGCTTCAGACTTATTTTACTGAAAGAACAGCGATTTTTTTTGTCAAAAATACTAAAATTCCTGAGGGATTCGGCAAGTAAGTGATCAGTACTGGCCTATATGACAACTTTTTTATTTTCATTTCAGTACTAACCTACCACAAACCCAAGGGGGGGTTGAGTGAACGAAATTACCATTTTTTGAACCAAAATTTTCAAAATTTTTGCGCTTCGCACAATAACATTTCCTAGTTCTTGATCTTTTCAGTCATCGTTTTGAAGAAAGAAGCAGTAGCTACCCATACCCAGGCCTTTGCTTTGCAGCAATCAACCTACTGTACCACCAAAAAAGCCTGCCTGCAATCAACCTACCTAGGCATGGGGGCAATACCCAATACCCAATAGCTGGTATTGGGTACAAAATAGCCAATACCAGGTATTGGGTGCCGGTATTGGGTATTGGGTGTGGGCCTGGTATTGGGTATTGGGTACTGGATTGGGTCTTTTCCAGGTATTGGGTGCCACCCAATACCCCTGTTTAGCCCTATTTTTCTCCTCCAGAGCCCTGAAATGGTGAAAAATTTTCAATTTTTTAGCCTTTGAAATCGCTTTTTTTTAGCTGCAATGTTAAGAAGAATGAGAAATTCAGTCATATTTTACTTAGTATTCGATCAAAAACCAAAAACAGGCCCATTTTTTAAAAAAAGTTTGGAATTTTTGGGTATTGGGTCGGTATTGTGGGTATCAGAGATCGGAAACGAGCCGGGCCGCGATTTTGGACTTGGTCGACCGGGCCGGAGATTTGGGGGACCAGGCCGGGCCGGGCCGAGCAGCCCGGCCCGGTCCGGCCCGGTATGCCTAAATTCGAACGAAATTACCATTTTTTGAACTAAAATTTTCAAAATTTTTGCGCTTCGCGCAATAACATTTCCTAGTTCTTGATCTTTTCAGTCATCGTTTTGAAGAAAGAAGCAGTGGTGTAGCTACCCATCCCATACCCAGGGCCAGGCCCTTGCAATCAATCCACTGTACCACCAAAAAAGCCTGCCTGCAATCAACCTACCTACCAGTGTAGTTCCTGGTCCGGAGGGGGAGATAGTGTACCCCCGAGGGGGGAAGGGGGGGAAGACCCAAATTCGGGAAAAAGTCACTTTTTAAGGTAGAAAATTTGACCTGTTTTTGCCCCTTTTTGGAAAAAATTCTTCATAAAAAGGGTATTTTGGCGACTTTTGAAAACATTGACCTAAAAATCACACATTTTTGGTATAAAAATGCCCATTTTAGGCCTAAAAATGTCTATTTTAGGCAAAAATTGGAGGAGATAGTGTACCCGAAGGGGGAGACAGGGGCTGGGATAGTGTACCACCTGAGGGGGAGATAGCGTACCCGAGGGGGGGACCCCCCTCCCCCCAGGAACAACACTGCTACCTACCCACTGTACCGACCGGCCGAGCTCGGGGGGTCATCCGGGAGCAAAATTTTTATGTATACATATTGATGAGAATCATAGTTTTTTTAGACACTTTTTAGGTGCAATTTGCACCTAAAAAATCAGAATTGCACCTAAAAATTCAGGGTTAGGTGCAAGGTTGCACCTAAAATTTTGGGTCCTTATTTGCTTAATTTAGCATTTATACAGCATCTTTTAAGGTTGGAAAGCTTAGAAACAAAAAAAGCGCTGCGCGGCTTTTTATTCATTCCAATAAATTCCATCGAAGCATTTGGTCGACAATCGACAAAAAATATTGATCTGATTGATTGATTTCGTACACAGTTAGTACCTGGTGTGCTGGTGATAAGATTCAAAACAAATACATGCTATACTAGGATCAGTATAGTTCCTAGTCCGGCGAGGCGGTTAGTGAACCTACCCACTTTGTCGGTGCGGCGGTTAGTGTACCTCCCCTGTGGGGGAAGGAGGGGGAAGACCAAAATTCAGGAAAAAAGTCCTTTGAGGTAAAAAATTTGACCTATTTTTGCCCATTTTTTGGAAAAATTCTCCATAAAAAGGGTATTTTGGCGACTTTTGACATCATTGACCTAAAAATCACCCATTTTAGGCCTAAAAATGCCAATTTTAGGCCTAAAAATGCCAATTTCATTTATCTATCGTCTATAAATTCATCTATCTATCGTCAACACTTTTTGATTTCATCTATCTATCGTCAACACTTATGGGCAAATCTATCTATCGTCAACAAATTCTGGGAACAATCTATCTATCGTCAACACATTTGGACCCCAAAATGGGGTATTTTTTGCCCATAGACTGGCCCTTTAAAGCGGGAAACCGTATATCTCATGCTTGCTTTTTTACTACGCAGTTAGACTGTTTATGTCCAACGGTCACAAAAACAACGATCAAACGAGATAAACCGCGTTAAAACTGTCAGAATTTATCTTTGAAAAGTTGCTTTCAGGAACAAAAACGCGAGCTTGTGCCGACTTACCGTATTGTCGGAAATAGAACCCGGGGGGTCCATTTTTTCACTGGGGTCATTTTGGGGGGTTCAATTTATGGGGGGTCAATTATTGGGGGGTTATATTTTTCATTTGGCCCCACGACGAAAAAAATCATTGTTAATAATGACCATATTCCCATAAAAATGGCTTGTTTTCGGTATTTTCTAACTTCAACAGCGGCAATTATGCTTAAAAAGCTGTATTCTGTTGTGTACGCAAGCTTAAACAACGTTTGACACAACAACACAGCCCTACCATACAACTTATCTGTGGTACGGTGAAGGTTGTTTGGGGGTGGGGTTTATTAATGGGGGGTCAATTAATGGGGGGGTTATATTTTTGATTTCGAGCAATTTAGGGGGGTTCAATTAATGGGGGGTCAATTAATGGGGGGGTTCTATTTGCGACAATACGGTACGCTCACCCTTTTGATCATGAAAGGCAGCTAACTACAAGAACCAGCTCGCTGACAGATGAAACCTTTGTGAAACATTTCACGTGGCCGTTGGTTTCTTACCAATGGTTGGATTTCTCACTCTTCCCCCCCCCCCCCCCCCCAAGTACTACCCTGGACCGGCCGGGCCGAGCCGGGCCGACCTCAAGCCAAACGGGCTGGGCTGGGAGGGGGCTACCTGCAGCCCTCCACCGGGCCGTGCCGGACCTTCGCCGACCGGGCTGGGCTGGCCCACTTTACTTGACCCGTTTCCAATCCCTTCTTAACCTTAACCTCAAGCCAAGGTTTTTCGGTAAATTGAAAATGAAAAACAACTTCTGATCTGCAGCCCAGAAGTTCACCGACGCGGTAGTCCTCAACACCCTGCATTTGCAAGCGTGATACCTGGTGGCTAGGTGTCGGATCGGTGGTATATTAACTTTGGCTTAGGTTTAAAGTTCGGGAAGGCTTAGGCCTGCTGTTAGGCTTTGGCCTATTGGGTTTTCAGTCGTTGGAACTTTAGGTTGAGTTGCATGCGTTCCTGTGGAAACCAACTTCTCTGGCGACCAGGACTGTTTCTGTCTTTGAGATACTGCGCCGTTTTTTTTCTGTAAAGTTCGTGGGATACATCGTGTTTCGTCTCTGATGTTTTGAGATACTTCGACGGAGGCAGTACAACAAGAGATAAGGAACATTTCTGGGATACTTCTTCATATAATCTTCAAATGTTTTACCCAAATAGAGACCCGTGGCGCTCAAGAAACTTGTAAACGTTTAAACAAAGCCTCGTATGCTTGGTATTAAAATTGCATTCCTCCTGTGTGAAGGTCTATGATTTTTTAATTTAATTTCGAATGTTAACAAAATTCAGTAAGTGGCGTGCCCAGAAGCATAGGCTGCCAGAACTGGGTCTTACACGGAGCACTTCCCAAAAATCAATTTTTGTTCAGTAGCTTATCCGATTTTGAAAAGCTGTTTTTACCTTGGGGCTTGCTGGGCACTATGGGCTATGGCACAGCAGGAACATTTGCATCCCCACAAGGTGCGGGCTGACACTATTTTGGTTGTGGGGATAACCGTCTTGTTTTGAGTGGAAACGGTCTGTTGCCGGATAGTCATTTGGATGAGTTACTTTCACCCTTGTTTTCGCTGGTTTGCTTCTTCACGTTTTTGTTATGAAATGCCTCGTCATCACACTTGCCTTTCGTTTCGACATTGCAGTAAGGCTGCTTTTGGGCTTGTGATTGAATG
>JASAMV010007257.1:0-38913 GCA_030248065.1 Rhynchonema sp. JSB1_4
TGTCTTACTGTAAATAGTCACGGACTATCCGGGTAACTATTACCCCTGTTTGGCTTCATAACTCAGTATTTCTTAGAATATCAATTAAATTTAAAAAAAAACACACCCTTGTCCAGGCCAGCTCACGTCAGAAAAGGTTAGCGGCATGCAGATCCAGCAGAAACGTTCTGCACGTGCAGCAGCAACAACAACAGCAACAACGCTGCACTTATGTGTGCGGATGGGGGGTGCGTTGAAGTAATATAATGAAAACAGTCAAACTTCGTTTCAGTATGCGAAAAACAGCACCTGCTCACAATTATGAAATCATGCTTATCACGAACTGGTAGTTATAAGCACGACAAATCTGCATTTCGTAATATATGATACTGCGCTGTATTGGTTATATACGCGAAAGATCTGGCATATCTTGGAAGCACCAGAGAGCTACAGTATGTACCTTAATTTGCGTAGCTGGGATATAAAATGAAAATTGCGCGTTCTCCTTATTTGTATTATAACGAACGTGTACTTGTATCATAGGAAACAATACGCATATGTGCTTGACAACAAAAATGCGGCATGCACAATACAGAAAGTCTAGGTATGTCATGTCATGTCTGAATGCCATGTCTGAAGAGAAATGATTCAAACTACTGACACAATTCGGGACACACCACCAAAAGATATGCGCCTGGGAGAAGTTGTGATTATGGCGAGCTTGCCAAAATATTCATTATAGCGAAGTTTCACTGTAATGATAGTAGGCAGAAACAAAAAAAGGCTCCTGTACTAAATGCCTAATGAAGAGCATCAATCAACCAAACTCTCGCATATGCACGTTCGAGGAAAAGTAACGCACGGTTTTACCACGATATTGGGTATATTACCTGTTTCATACATATTCAGTTTATTTCGTCGTTGACACTGTATTATGTCAGTGATCGGTCTGCTCCGGATCGGACTTTCTTGTTCATGTGACCGCCGATTGTAACAGCTTGATTTCGAGAATTGCTGATAGCAATATGGAGTATCTTCGACCGACGTAAACTAGCGTGAGACATCAATTTGAATCATGAGCAATCTTCAGAAAGACCGGAACCTATTACCAAGCTGAGTACCGCCCTGTGTATTGCATGAACAAGTTGCACCCGCAATTATAAGCCCGTATATCAAAAAGGGTGTGCAAACTTTATGAATTAATTTTGCTGAGTTCCATTGGTTTTGACAGCATTTAAGATTGTTTCACAAAAACAGCCGTAAACGAACAGCAGTTTCCTAATGTGAACGAAACCAACTGACAAAAACTTGTGCTAAAATTGGAACGGCTGTTCAGCATACAAAAGCTATAAACATTTATTCGTCTAAAAAGTTAACTTCAAAGTCATGCGCAAGCAAACGGTCGTTACTAATTTTGTTGTCAAGGAAAAGCAAACTGTGAAGTACTGTATATTTCAAACCAGTTATTGTAACAGACGTTCTTGCACGAACAAAAACCGATTGCCGATTAGATACCACGTCACAACACGAGTCGAATGTGCGCAAAGAAAACGAACTCGTCACGATAACAAATAACCAATCGGGTGTATAATCCAGCACAGTATATCTGTTGAGCACAAAAACACACTTTCAGATGTTTCCAGAATTAGCAGTAAAATACACTATGTTGTTCATATTAGTGATTGCGATCCTCAGCAGGCAAGTGCAGAGCACGTGCGAGAACAATGGCAGTTACGCGATGACGGTCCAGATGAACATGCAACACCTTGGACAGCAGCAGGTCACCTGTGGACGGATACACTGGGAGGAAAACTGCAAATCGGTTTGGCGGCAGGGTTACTGTGCTGAAAACCAAGTGAAACTAGGCACTTAACGTGCTTAAATTTTTTAAGACCTGCTGGTGGACGAATCACTGTATGAACCGTGGTGGACACAGTCCAGCGGGACCCGACGTGCAGGCAATCGTCAAGAGCATGTCTCCGACCAGGTTCAACTAACGTGTGATTGGCCGCATCCGCGTTACAATTTTTGTGAAACTTTAGCAATCTCGTCTTTAGTGGTAACCTCCGTTTGGAATGTTGCGATCTGCTGGCAACCACGTTGGTCCACTGTCGTCGGGTGTCACGCACGATGGGTAGCGACAAAATCATGCTACGAATCAAACCCCGTGGATCTCAGCTACGCGTGTCCAAGAACGTCCGTGTGAGAAAGTCAAACAACGGGTTGGAATTGACACTTCACTAACGATTTGCACCACAAATTATCAAAAACAATATCCCAGAGCTGGCTGGCTGATGACAATGGAAATCTGTGACGCCATCTCCAGCACCGACTACTACTGCGATCGGAGCGGCCGGCGACACAATAGGAATGAACAGGCGTGACCTAGAAAACAAGTGTCGAAATTGTTTTTCTTTCATATACCGACTGCTTGTTTGCAGCAACAATCAACAACGACCAGTGCAACAGCAACGAAACCAGCTGCAATGACAAAAACTCAGAAGCCACAACCACATGCAGATGAAGCAGCCCGTCTGCTTGCGAGACGCGAACTTCGGTCGACACTCGGCGAAATGAAGGGCCGACATTTCTGTCCACCAAACTATTATCTGTCCAACATTCGGATGGAAAAAAACAGTCGATTTCAGCGGCAAACCGACAAAAAGTTCACCGACTTTGAACTGCGCATGATTTGCGAGCCGTTCCCGGCAGGAGCTGCGGTTTGTACCATTTCCGCAGTAATCCACGCCGGGAAGTTCTTTAACTCCACGGTTATTGTAGGCATCGAGTTCGGTTCCTGCATGTCAAACCAAACGTGCGTTCTCACTGGTGGACTCAAATATGATCTTCGACGATCACATGACGACGTGCACTTGTGACGAATACATGGCTGGCATGCAGACACAAATGGTTGGAACGGGAGCTGGACAAGCTCGATTGTTAGTTTCACCTACTGGCTGTAATTTTATTGCAAAAATATTTTTTCATCGGGACTCGCCTTTCAGCGTGCAATTTCGATGTTGTCACTCGCCAGACAGGGCACCCGATTTGGGCAGTTGCAAATATTCGGCAATGAGAAACATTCATGCGCCGTGGGAAACACTGGTCGATGCCAGAACAGATCTCAAACACCCGCAAGCAATACAGGCGATCTCAATTTCGTGTGTAGTTGTGATGGCGGGGGAAACTGCTTTGTTAATAGCCCTAAGATAAAAAATAAATGAGCGCGAAACAATTTCAGAGAAGGCTACATCAGAGCTCGATTGTGTCAGTTCATGGTGGAAGGACATGACATTGCGAGTAAGAACTTACTGGCACATTTGCGCAATCGCGACAAAAACATTTACGAGTATTCAATACTTTTCAGAGATCAAACACACCGTCAATAAATGTCTGGGTCAGAAGCGACAAAATTTGGAAGGACTGAAAGTTATCGTCGATGGGAAGGGGGAAGGGGAATGCCAGATACCGGAAAATCATCCATTTGGCTGGCCCGAGTTCAAAACCAGCAAGCACTGTTCGTTCTTCACTTGTATTATTGTTGTTATGGAAATCAGCCTTCGCTGTTATATGCTAACAATGCAGATTACGCCGGTTTGATCAAACGCGCGACGCAATTCGAATCTGAGCAACATATATGTGCCGACGGTTACTACCTGATATCAATGCAGATGCGCACACGCATGGGAACACCAACCGACGCACAGCGGTATAATTTCGCTCTGTGTCACACAATTGCCTGGATTGTCCAAATAAAGTCTGAACTCGTACAATTCAGACATCGTCCGCCCAGAAGCCGGAAGGAAGCAACGGAACAACATAAAGATTATTTGTTCTACAGTCGTTGTCACGAGCTGACAACGTCCGTTTGCGTGAGTTCTTTTGTCTGCTCAACCGTTTATTGCCCGGTGGGCTGTATACTGTTGGCATGAACCTCAGCACATGAATATGACACACGAACGGCAGAACGATGTGACTTTGGTTTTTGCCAGGATACATGGCTGAAATAACGGGAGCGTATTTCAATTTCGTAATTGTGTAATTCCAAAACCCTTTTCGAACAAAAGGTTGGTTGCTTCTACTTTCCGCTTGGTCACGTGGAAGACCTGGGTTCGAGCCCCAGTCGAAGGAAGCAACTTTTGCTCGCCAATTATTTTGAATGCAGATACGCTCACCGTTATTATTGACATGTCCAGAAATCCTTTTCACGCCAACAAATAATTTGTTTGCAGTATTGCTTCTGGAAGACGAGCTGCACTCAACCGTTCAATCGGCCGTACCTGCCGCCCACCAAATTGTGGTTCGTGGCCGGCTGGCGCAGTTGGTGGGACAAAGAGCGAATGCGTCGCAAGTACTAATCTTCAAAATATTCTTCGAGTACAGCAAATATTTACAAGAGCAAGAAATGCAGACATTCTTGTTTGTTTAGAGTGGAAGTGATGTGCTGCGAAAGCAAGGGCTTGGTGCCGTTCGATTGTAAAATGTCGAACAACTACACTGACACCGGCGAACGACACTTGTCGCTGCAACGGCCGCGCTTCTTGGAACGCGAAGACGGCCAGGAGCTGAACATTGTTGACGGACAAGTGATCCGAGACGTGGATCAATACTACGTCGACAAGTAAGTATTGCTCTCAAAGCTGTAATGCGACACAAAAATATCGCTCACTGTTTATTCCAGGTCGCTCGTGTTTCGATTCAACATCTGTCGCGTCTTCACAACGCCCGATCCAATGCAGGCCCAGTGCACGGACAAGTGTTACGATTGTAACGATATTTTGGATTTGATGAACACGCAATTCCAGGTGCACTGTCAATGGCACTGCGGTTTGATGATGTGATCTACATGCTGTAAAAATGCCGTTCATATTCCGTTCATCATTGTTTCCAGCCGACTACTATCTTCGGCATTGACACGACGCCAGAAATGATCGAGGAATGTCGTGAGGAGGCAAAGAGGCAACAACGAACAAGAGAGAAGACGCAGGACAGTCAACAGAACAAAAACCAAGATCAAAATCAACAGAATCAGAATCAGGACCAAAATCAACAGAATCAAAACCAAGACCAAAGTCAACAGAACCAGAATCAACAGAATCAAAACCAACAGAATCCACAGCAACAACAAAACAGTCAAACCCAGCAGCAACAGCAGCAAGGCAGCAGTCAACAGTCACAGTCGAACAGTCAAACCGGATCGCAACAATCCTCCGGGCAGCCGTCATCGCAGGGTCAAACAGGTGTCGACGGGTCATCATCAATCGGACAGAACGCCAATCCGTTGACCGGCCAATCGCAGTGGCAAACGGGCGACCTGTCCAGTCTGCAGCAGCTACTCCAGTCGCAGCTGCAAGCCGCCGGACTCAATCCAGCTCACGCGTTGCAAGTTGCTAAAGCGGCAGACCTGGTCGCCCTTGGTGTGGCTGGGGGCGTGACTGGTGGCGTACTCGGCGGCACAGGTGGCATTGTTGCTCTAACAGTGTTGGGAGCGAGTAATTTCGAAGCCATTGTTGGCGGACCCTGGCCTGCGGTCACTTTCGGCACTCAGGAAATATGTCCAGGTCAGGCCACATTCAGAGTCATCTGATAATTGTTCCCTCTGAACGCTATTAGAAGTCTCTTGTTCTCTTTCAGTGAACTGTGCGGTGACGGAATGGAGTGCGTGGAGCGCGTGCACGGTGACGTGCGGTGGCGGTACGCAAACGCGAACACGCACGATTACGCAGGCACCGTTGCGTGGTGGCGCCGCGTGTCCGGCGCTGTCCGAAGATCAAACAGGCTGCAATCCGGAGTCGTGCAGCGAATGCCCGCCGGTCGGCAACATCGATGGACTGGTCGTCCACGTGGTCAGCACACCGTACAGCACCACACCCACAGGAACCGCCTCGTACCTGCCCGGCACGACGGTGACACTCAGCTGTGCCGGTCTGGCGCAGACTCATCTGCTCGTCAATGAAAACACCCAGTACTCGGCCGCCGACAAGACGATGACCTGCAGCGACACGGGCGCGTGGGATTGGACGCAGAAAGTCAGCTGTCAACCAGGTTAGTTGCGGCGCAAACTGATATTTCTGTTGATGCTCCGTTTCTTTTCAAAAAAAGCCGATGTGATTTTTTGCCTTCAGTGTGCATCGTTCAACAACTGACGGCAACATTCAGAACCGAGACAGAGCTGCCAACCGGTACTCCAGCAACAGTAGCACTCACAATGGGCACGAATCAGTACGTGACTCCAACGACGCTGGTCACGGTGGCGTGCCCAAGTCAGTATGCCGTAAACAGGTGGGGCTCCCAGTTACTGACAAAAAAGCCGATTAATATGTTTCACGATCCAATTGCATTGGGTGGTACTTCGCAGAGTTTGTACGGGCGCAACGGGAACGTGGGATCCGTGCTACACAGCCGATCAGACGAGCGAATGTCAAGCCGATAGCAGCTGGAGTGTGACCAGCCATGTGTGCATAACATGTTAGTGATTGGTGAACGAAACAGTTGGTCACAAAAAACACGCCAATCACACATTTCATTTCAGCATGCCCAGCCGTTGGAAATATTGGCGGCACCTTGACTGCTCACACAACAACAGCAGAGTACAGTACCACTGTTCTGAACGACAGGTACAGGTATGGAACAACGGTTACCAAATCGTGCACTGACATTGGTACGAAGTTCCTGCTGGTCAATGACGAGGCAACGGCTCAAATTTCCGAGGTTGACAAAGTTATGACCTGTCTCAGCACCGGACTGTGGGACTGGGGCCAAAATGTGGACTGCCAGCCAGGTTCGATGCAGATTTCAAGAAACATTGCAATCTTTACAAAGAAATTCCTCAAATTACGCAATTTCAGTGTGCATCGTGCAAGAGCTGATCAACACGTTTCGCACAAACGCTGAAACACCTACCGGAACACCAACAACAGTGTTTCATTCGGCCAACTCAAAGGACTATGTCACCCCGACCACAGCCGTGACCGTGGCTTGCCCAAGTGCTTACACCGTGAACAGGTGCTGTTACTCGTTGACTTTTTGGTTCCATTTTTTATTTTTTGGCCTCTTTCCACAGATTGTGCACGGGTAGCTGGTTGCCTTGCTACAACACGGATCAGCCCAGCCTATGTCAAACTGATCATACCTGGAGCATTACGGAGCATGTGTGCGTCAAAAGTACGAGTATATTTCTTAAAAACTATTTTTTTCGAAATTGTACGTTTGTCCTGTACCTAGCGTGTCCGGCGGTCGGCAACATTGGCGGCGGCACACTGACGCCGCACACAGTTGCCATCGAGTACGCACCGGCGGCGTCGTTTACGCGCTACGTGCCGGGCACCAAGGTGACGATGACTTGTACTAACATCGGCTCGAAAGCATTGCTGGTCAACGACGAAACGACCGCTCAGTACTCGAATGTTGCGAAAGAGATGACTTGCCAGGAAACGGCACTCTGGGATTGGGGACAAAATGTCGACTGTCAACCCGGTTTAGTCGCACAATTTTTTTCGTTTTTTTTACATTGCCTTTCATTCGTGATCTTGATTTAACAATTTGATTCAGTCTGCAAAGTACAAGAACTGACGGACACGTTCAAAGCTGGTGCTGCGACGGTGACCAATGCTTTGACAACCGGGTCGATCTTGCTCAACGACGGTACATTTGATTTCGTGGCGCCTACGGCTATCGAGACAATGAACTGTGGGGCTGCTCCAGGCGATTATACGATTAATCGGTGACCTTAAAAAGAGTCACAGCGTTCATCTAAAAGAATGTCACTTAATTGTACTTCATTAAACAGATTATGCACCAGTACAAATCCGACGCCTTGCTTCAATGAGCAGCAGAGAAGCGAATGTCAGGCTGACAGTACATGGACGGTGCTGAACCATGTTTGCAAGACAAGTATGAAATTGCATGCGAATAATAAATACTTAAGCTCATTTTACTGATGCTTTTTTAATTTTCAGCCTGCCCGATCGTCGCCGGTACACATATAATTAAGACGGCCTACACTCCGGTGGCAATTGACAGTCGATACGTTGAAGGTACAACAGTGACCGTATCGTGTGCGACGATCGACGGTGGCACCTATCTGGAGGCGTTGCACGACGACACAAACAACGCTTATGGCTGGTTGGCCAAAGACGAGTTGTGTCTGTCAACGTCGCTCTGGCAAAACGCCCAAAGTTACACGTGCTACAAAAGTTAGTGATGAGCAATTGCTTTGAAGGTGCACGTATGCACAGCCAGCCACGAACACAAAACAAACACAACGACCAAAAACGGACAAAAACGAAAAAAAACCCCCCCCCCCCACAAACAACACACACAAACCCAACCCCCTCTAACCCCCCCAACAACCTATGTATGCATATGATCATGTTCATGCCGTCAAATGGTATGCATTTTCAGCCTGTCCCGTCGTCGGGCCGATTACCGAAGAGTCTGGTGATGTCAATATTGTCGCGCACACCGCCAATCCGACGTACGTTCCGGGGGCAAGTCCTGCCGGTAATCGATACCTCCCCAAGACCACCGTAACCATGACATGCACGGATCTTGGCACCAAGCAATTACTGCGGAGCGAAGAAGATGTCTATCTGGCAGAGCCAAAGCCGATGAGTTGCACTGAAGCAGCCGGCAGCGGAGACGCAGCGTGGGATTGGTCCAACAATGTGAGCTGCCAGAAAGGTTGGGCCGAGAAGAAAACTCGTCTTTCACACTGTAGAGCCTTGCATTTGCATAAACTCGTTGACTTCAGTGTGCAAAATACAAGACCTGACGGTTACATTCCAAGCCGGCGCTGCGATAGTGACCAATGCCTTGACAACTGGAACCATATTGCTGAACGACGGCACATCCGACTTCGTGGCAGCAACGTCTATCGAGACCATGAATTGTGGGGCAGCCCCAGGCGATTATACGATCAATCGGTAACAGTATATAAAACCAGTCGCTGATTCCAAAGATATTTATTTAAATATGGATCCCCGAGCAGACTATGCACCAGCGCTAATCCGACGCCTTGCTTCAACGAACAACAGAGAAGCGAATGTCAGTCCGACAGCACATGGACCGTGCTGAACCACATTTGCAAGACAAGTGACGTTGCTGTCGAAATTCATTTACTTTATTTCGCTTGTTTGTGCACTTCGAACACAATGTGGATGCACCGTTACGTAACGTAACGTGGATGTAATGTTATGCTAATCATTGAAAACAGTTTCAGAACATCATCTTGCAACTCAGTTTTTAGTAGCCTCTTTTTGCACGCGAGTGTATTTACAGCCTGCCCAATCGTCGCCGGTACACACATAATTAAGACGGCCTACACTCCGGTGGCGATTGACAGTCGATATGTCGAGGGCACGACGGTGACGGTGTCGTGCGCCTCAATCGATGGCGGCACCTATCTGGAGGCATTGCACGACGACACAAACGACGCCTACGGCTGGCTGGCCAAGGACGAATTGTGCATGTCAACGTCGCTCTGGCAAAACGCCCAGAGTTACACGTGCTACAAAAGTTAGTGATGAACAACCGCTCTAAAATGGCGCGGGGCACAAGGAAGAAACACGAACACATCCACTAAGCCCTTACTCTGCATAATGCTGGTGTGGTGCGTACGTGATTTTGGTGTCAATCAACAGATGATCGCCGAAAGATTTTCTGTTACTCATGGCACTGTTTGAATCGTCACTGTGTCGGGCTCATGGTTTATTTTGTCAGAGCGCAACTACTGTATGTAGCTCGTAAATGTGAGGCCGCCTTCACATCATTTTCAAGACGCTTTGGTCGCTTGGTGTGCGGAGAAATCGCTGATTACAAGTTTACACGCTTTACCTCGCTAGGCAGGGTTCATAAGCACATAATGCCACCAACATGGAAAACAACATGGGCAGTGACACCCATATATCAGAAAGCGATTGTGCTTTGATTGATGTTATAATCATGTCAATATGTACCAAAATCACAGAATAAGGACGGTTGAAGTGTTTTCTTTCTTTCTGTGTCACTATGTATTTCATCATGGGCTGGCTGTCAAATAGTATCTATTTTAAGCCTGTCCGGTTGTCGGGCCGATTACCGAAGAGCTTAATGATGTCAATATTGTCGCGCACACCGCCAATCCGACGTACGTTCCGGGGGCAAGTCCCGCCGGTAATCGATACCTGCCCAAGACCACCGTAACCATGACATGCACGGATCTTGGCACCAAGCAATTACTGCGGAGCGAAGAAGATGTCTATCTGGCAGCGGCAAAGCCTATGACTTGCGGTGAAGCAGCCGGCAGCGGAGACGCTGCGTGGGACTGGTCCAACAATGTGAGCTGTGAAAAAGGTCGAGGCGGCGCAAGAAAACCAGTCTTTTCACTTTATGGAGACCTATATTTGTCAAAACTCGTTGGTTTCAGTGTGCAAAATACAAGATTTGACGGGTACGTTCCGTCAAGGTGTGACGGCTATAGCCGACGTGACCAACACGCTTACCACTGGCAGTATTGTGCTGACGGTAGGTACTGATGAGTTTGTACAAGTCGGTGATGTCGAGACGATGCATTGTGGCACCGCCGCTCAAATCTACGCCGACAACGTGTAAGTTGTGGTCGTGTTGTGTGGCTAGATTTGTTCCGCATCAATCGTTCATGTTCTGATGCGCATACACTTCGACAGGTTGTGCACCGGAGATTCGCCAGCGGAAGGCGGAAACTATTTGCCGTGCGACAACAAGGATCAAAAAAGTACCTGTCAGGGCACAAGCGACTGGGATGTCACCCGCCATGTATGCATCGCCAGTTAGTTGACAGAGTACTGCTCCTGAAATTTGAGTGCAATTCGAAAACATGTCTACAAATCATCTCGTTACTGTTTCCAGCCTGTGAAGGAATTGGTACGGTTGCCACGTTTGATGCGTGGGTGGCCAAGTCAGCCTACACACCCAGCACGACGTTTGGTACGGCACCTGCTAGATACATCCAGGGCACGACGGCCACACAGACGTGTTACGATGCGAGTGGTGCACGCGTCGGTGTTAGTGCACTGTTGGTGAAAGAAGGCAGCACTGGAACGGTTTCCTACACCGACACTCATTTCGAGCAAACCTGCTTATCGACAGGCCTCTGGGATGTTTCACAGAATGTGGGATGTGTCAAAGGTGCATTCAGCGCTACTAATGATGATATTGTCCTCGTGTTAAACACCGAACACGACACAATCCTAAACTTTAGTGTGCATTATCCAAGTTTTGACTGGCACGTTCCAAACGGGTACCGAGGTGCCGGGAACGACGGTCACAACCGGCAACATCATTTACACGACCGGCGCCGCCACCACCCAGAAAGACTACGTCAAGGTCACGGACGTAGTGACCGTGTCATGTCCAAGCGGTTATACCATAAACAGGTCAGTAATCGTTCGGCCAGTGGTTGAATTGAATTCACGCACAGAAACGAACCAGTATTTAGATTGTGCACGGGCGATGCGCCAACAGCTGGTGACTACACGCCATGCTACAACACAGAGAAGCCGACCCAATGCAGTGCAAACACTGCCGACACCGACACTGAGTGGTCAATCACGAAGCATGTGTGCGTGAAAAGTTGGTCCTTGTTGAAATGTAACCTACCGCCCCCCCCAAGAATTACTGAGAATACAGAGTTGGTCCCGCACACATTATTGTTTGCCTCCCATTCTTCAGCTTGTCCCAAAGTGGCCACGCAGGGCACGTCCGCGACCGAGGGCTTTCACGTCGAGACTGCAGGTGGTCCGTACACACCGGCTGCGCAAGATAGCCGCTACGTGCCCGGCACCACCGTCACCATCAGCTGTGCTGGCATTGTGGCGGGCACATACGTCGAGGCGCTGCACGACGACACTAACGATGCGTACACATTCACGGAAAAACCGGAAACCTGCGAAGCGACCGGTCAATGGTCGACCGCGCAAAGCTACACTTGTTACAAAAGTGTGTGCAGTGAGACTCCTTTCGTACGATAAAATGAACAACAGCCCTTGGTTTTAGCTTGCAAGGCTGTTGGCCCCATTCCGGAAGAGACCGGCGATGCCAATATAGTGGCCCATGTGGTGAGCGCAACGAATGGCTACACGCCTGCTGGACAATCAGACGGCAACATCGTTCGATACCTGCCGAAAACGACCGTGACATTGACTTGCACCGATATTGGAACAAAGGAGAGTCATGTTTTTGAATTTTTTATTCAACGACAAACCGCTTTGTTTTTTGCAAAAGCACGTAAAAGGTCAGCCAATCTATTTGTGACAGCAGATTGGAATGTGAGACGCAGTGATCAAAACTATTCACTGTCACACGATGGCAATGTTTGTACACCCGCTCTAGTTTAGTGCAATCACAAATCCTAGTTGGACACCAAACATCAACACCATACTTCACGACGGACGTAAAAACCAACACGTGACAGCGAACGGGACTTTAGTACGTGTACCTATACACTGCGACCAGATTTCAAAGGAAACACGCTTAGTTTTGTACCTTAGCACACACAAATATCATTATGCACTCCATAATTCAACTCACAGTCCAGAGTGACACACCCAATGCACAGATCGGTAACTTTGGGGAATCGAGAATTCTGCTTGTGCAAACCAACTTTTTAATCAAAAGGCGTTGCTTCGGAACGATGCCGACGCATATTTGGGCGCTGACAAGGTGATGAATTGCGCAGAGGTGATGGGATCGGGAGACGCCAATTGGGATTGGACCGACAATGTTAGCTGCGAGAAAGGTAATGTGCGAGCGCGAGTTCCGCTCAACTACAACTGCGTCTGACACAACACTCTAAACTCAGAACGCTTTCCGAGAATATTCTGCCCCACCAGAATCGGGGGTTTAGATTCTAGGCTCAGGATTGTGCTCGGGCTCCTACGTTTCGTTAGCCTTGGACCTAGGCCTACACTGAACGTTTTGATGAAGGTGCGTGCACTTGGGGCTAAATATTCTTGCAAAGCGCCAATCTTGGAATTGCAACAGCAAGTTATGCGTTGTTCTAGTCTGCTAAGTTGTGTGTTGTTGTTCTAGTCTGCTAAGTTGTGCGTTGTTCTGTGTAGTCTGCGCCAAGTCGCTGTTGACGGACAATTTCGCGACGGGCGACGAGGCGCCGACCGCGTCTAACTGGCAGCAGGAGGTGGCCACCGATTACGTCAAAATCGGCGGAACGGGCGACGTCGGATGTCCAAGCTTTACGACAACGTTGACGAAGGTGAGCAGCAACTGAAACATGGCTTGGAGGACATATTCAATGTCCAGTTAGGTCGATGAGCGATTAGGTTGATAATTTCATGTGCTGTTCTTGTCAGATTGTTTGTCGCGTCGGCCACGACAGCCACCCAATGCTTTGACTCGGAGCAACCCTCAGAGTGCAAAACGAATGCGGGTGATCCGTACTGGGATCCGACGGGACAAAGTTGCTGGAAATGTACGTTGTCTATTACGCATTGGATTTGGTGCACATGTCACAAAATACACAAATATTTGATCGATGGTTTCTAAATTGGATTGCAGCCTGTTTGAACATGGGCGGCGGGACGGTTGAAGTGTACACGCTTAACGGTGCGACGCTGGCAAACACCGAAACACGTTACTGCGGTAAAACGGTATTGGTAGCCTCTTGCGCTGGCGGTCTGTCACCGAGAAAGGTGTATTGATGATTGAATGTTTTTGTAGACTGTGATTCGAAACAGATTGTTTCTTATCGCACAGCGTTGGGTTGCAGGTTGAGAATCAGGATGACAAAACTATGAAATGGGATTCGCCGACCACGTTCACATGCAAAGACGGTGTCTGGGAAAATGCTGATGGACGTGTTGCGTCCACAATCGGATGTCGTAAGTGACACCGGATTGAGACATTACACTGTATGTAGGGTGTCTTGACCTGGAGAATACGGTCCCACTCGCAGCTTTTCAGGTCATAGATAATGTTGCAAAGCTTGGATTTTATTGATTTGCGGTGCTATCGAATTAGAAGGTGATCCTGTGTACATTACGGGACGTAAAACACATCAGGAAATTGGTTGCCTTATGAATGTTTGTAAAATGGGATGTTTCTGATTTCCGGCCGCTTCCTGAAGCCGGGTTGCGCGCACACACACACGCATGCGAGCTTAAAACATCAGGCATCCCTGATCTAGCATTTGCATAATCGCCGTCTGACTTGATTGCTGTATCATCATAAGCCTTATTCTATTGCGACCACGCGCACGTCTCGCCTTTGTCTATGATTTCTGCAGCCTGTTACACCGGCGACATCGATGTGGATCCCACCTACCTGGACTTGACTGGAGGCGGTCCGGTGGATTTCGACGATGCGAATGGCGACAATGCCGTGAACAACCAGAATTTCGATCCGGGCACCGTGCTCACCGTAACGTTAGTGTTCCTTTGCAAAAAACCACACACTCTGGCAGGCAAGTTTTCCAACTGGGGCCTGTAATGTCCAATGCAAGCGGGTTAGCGGGTTCGACGGGTCAGCGGATCTCCCGCGCCCAAGCTTTTGTGTTCCCAACGCTGTGGATCAGCGGATTAGCCAGGCCTTTATTCTCGCAATCCGTAAAATGCGCGCTTGACCCCCATACAAAGCGGTTAAGAAGTTTGTCATAATTAGGAAATCATCAGAGTATAGATTTCTAAATAAGGAAATTGAACCTGTGGCGTTCATTTGATATGTGTTTGTTGAGTTTTGATGCTCAGAAGCTAGTTTTAAAATAATCGGTTGATTATCGCGCCCAACTTCGAGTTATATTCCCGAACATGACTTCATTTGCAAGCAGCACATTTTCAGAGTGAAATTTTTCAGCAAATTGCAAAATAGTCAGAAAAGTACTTGCAAACAATCTTCTGCTCCGCAAAATTGCTGCGATCAGCATTCGGCCGAAGCCTGTCAGGATGACGTGTTTGCTTTACAGGTGCAATGGAGCCGCCTCTGGTAAGATTCTGCGCGAAGCAAATTGTGCGTGTGCAGATGACGTCAACGGTAACTGCTGCTGCGCCGCAGAATGTTCTGCTTGCGATGCGGCCTGTAATTGCGGAGCGGCACAGCCAGTCACGTGCAACGGTATGTCATTTTTTAAAGAAAATGTTTCAATTTTCAGCACCAGAACAGATTATATTTTTGTATAGTATTTCCTTATGCGAGTCAAAGGAAGCCGTATGTCAACGTTATAAGCTACCTAACTCCTAGCTGAGGTCGAAAGTCTAGGACTTCTTTTGAAAATGCAAAGAAAGAGAAATCACGCATGACATGCACGCCCTCCAGCGTCACCAGAAACCCGAAATATTGTTTCGTGCGCCGGCGTCTTACGTGGCGTGTGACATCTGATTTCTCGCTTCCAAAATATTTTCCGCAAACCGCAATCTCCAAGTATTCTTTTGCAAATCTTATCCTAGTTGGCAAAAATTGCAAGGGTGCTTCGTTTTGACCGTTCTCTGCACAGACCAGATCGATCAATAATTCTCGTTTGCAGGTGACGGAACGTGGAGTCCAGGAACAGTATTCGTTTGTGATCCGGCGTCGCAAACGTGCTAATAATCAAGGATAAGAAGCTGAGCATACCAGCAACATCGTACTATCACGTTCTCGTCCTCCTTACCGAGATATCATTTTCTTCCACCTACTTTCATTTCATATATGCCTTGTTTGATTGTATAGTCCAGCCACGGACTCATGAGACGACTTTTTTTTGAAATTGGCTTCATCAACAACCCAATAAAAAAAATTTTTCATATCATGCGTTATTTTGTCTGTCATTATGTAAATATAAAAACCAAAATGGACTATATGCGTTTTTCTTCTGCTTATTTTCAAACAGTTTCCGTTTCATTTACGGCCACGGGCTTTGCCCTGCTGTAGCTAAGAATTGTGTGCGTGTTGCTTGTTTTCTTTACGGTAAAATATCTGTCGGGATATTGGACCAAGTGTTTATACTGTTAAGGCCTAACTATACTTCTTCTCTAAGAAAAAAAAGAACAAAATCCCGCCTTTAAAACAACGAATTTTTTTTTTAAAGAAAAAAATAATTATTCCCAAGTATGTGGACTATGAATAAACAAAAACAAATGCCGGAGTTTTCCGTCTAGAGCCCCAGGGGCTGTATTCGGAAGAGTGCAAAAGTCCGACCTTTACGAAGGTATTTCCCGATACTTATTTTGAAAAATGTGCCGAATTGAGCCTCTGGGGCTATACACGGTGAGGGCTGTGGACGGAATCTCCGGTATACATATACAGTATATACACACATTACATCCAGATATAGTGCCCACCGTTAAAAAACGTTTTTTTCTGGTAAAAGAACGAAAAAAACCGTTTTTTCCGGAGCCAGATAAATTTCCAAAATAAAAACCGGGCAAATTACCGGTAATGTATTTTTCGTAGAGAAATGTGTTTTTTGGTCTGAAATGGCGAAAAATTTTCTCGAGAGTCCGAAACTATACTTTCAATATAACGCCGGTTTTGCGATTAAAAATTTTATTTTATTTCCCTGAAACCCCGCCTCAAACACAAACCCAAATAAACCCAAACAGCATAAGGTCCAAGCTCCACAACAATACAAATCCACGTCAACTGGCCAACTCAGAGCAACAGGCAACCAAACTATAGTCTTTCATATTATTCTCGGTCCAAACAAAGTATACAGCAAATGTTTCATCGCAACAGCAGTCCAAACAAAGCGCATGTTTCGAGCCACGTTGTCGACCTGTTGGTTATCATCCACGACGAAGACTCTGTTTTCAAGGCGTCGAAACAATATCTTAAAACCCCCCTCCACTTATAAAACGGAAACACTATAAAGGCAGTCTACCGGAGGTTGTCACTCAGCACCGAATACCGTAACCCACTGCAAGCAAGATCGTTACGAGACCCATGCTGATCGCTGCTTATCGACACGTGTATTAGCGGCAGCAAGCTGGAAATTGTCATCATGCGCGTCGATCCCCAAAACTTCGAAATGTTGATTGGTGTTGGCGCTAACACGCAAAACATAGATAAAAAAACAAAATGGTCTCGACACGATCCTTGCAGATCAAAATTACGGTGGGTTACGGCATTCGGGGGCTGAGTGACAACCTCCCGTAGACTGCCTTTACCAGGCCACTAAATTGAAATAATCACACGTCAACACACGTAGCAATAGATCACTAATGAATGTTTCACCGGATACGCACACGTATGCAAGCATCAAGGGAGGGTAAAACATTATAATATCACCCTATGTTACAAAATCGATTAAAAAAGGCTACAACAGATTAAAACAAGGATTTTTTGGGCCCATAGTACACACGCGGCAATTGCTAAGCCATAAACAAGCAAAAAACAGTCCAAACTAGGTGTGTCGCCCTTCGGAATTTCTTAAGTACTGGTAATTTATTTGGAAAAAAGTGGTTTTTTTTCAAAAATATAGGTTACTGACCCACTGGGCACTTAATATCCAGACGCTTGCGAACATTATCCTCCTACAATTGGGGCTCGGCTTTTAGCGCCCGGTTAATGGGGGCCCGAAGAGATGGTTCATTTGACCGGGCCCCAGTCGTCGGAGAAGGACCAACACCTTTTTCATGTTGTGCGACTGCACGAAAACCTGTAGGAGCAAGACGAGGCAAACAGCAGTTCACTGTGAAACATTTTAAGCGTTTGAATGCCGGTGGCCTGCCCATTGCAAGATAAAAATCTTCACGAGCAGCATCGACGTATAAGCTTTGGCTTAGGCTTAGTTTCAGGCTTAGTGCTAGGCTTAGTTTCAGGCTTAGGCTTAGGCTTAGGCTTCAGCCAGGACGACCTGTGCGTCAAACATTTGCGACGTGTAAAAAATGCTTTCATTCTTTTTTCAAAAAAATCAATGACATTTCCACTTCAAGCAAAAAAATGGTCAGCACGCCCGAGAAAATTCGCAAACTCGACGACGCAACGGCCTTGGCGCCAACGGGAGGCTACATTCTGCCATGGCTGGCTTTATCGTGGAAATTCCTGGTCATCTTGCGCATATTTCTCGTGCTGCGATATTTGCCGGGCGAATTTCTGTTCGACGTTTGCGTGCATTCGCACGACTGCGTCAATCGCACATTTCAAATCAACACCATTCATCTGTTGCAAAAATGGGATCGATTTTTCGATCGCAATCAATCAACAATATCAAAATCCGCCAATCGACCAGTCGATCCGATCGCAACGAACAGTCTGCTGTTCCCATTTCTGCTCAGCATCCCGCCCTATCTGCTCGCTCGTTTCGTCAACCCGGTTCGATTCAGTCTTCGCCTATTCCTTTTCCTCCGCCGTGTGCACACGCTTCTCATCTCCTTTCTGATCGACTACTCAATCTTCCGAGTGGCGCGTCGCTGGCATATCAAACCGAATATGGTCCTCTTTCTTCATGGTTCATCATTTGTCACAATCGTGCTGTTGACGCAAACGAGTTCGATACTGATCGAAACGCTGCTGCTGTCGGCGGTGATGTACTTTGTCGTCGATAACATTCGGCTGCGACGCAAACAGCACGTCCATTATGCGCAGGAGGAGGACGATGAGAGGAATTCGGGTGCGTTTTGTGTTTTTTGCTTCTTTGTTTTTTTCAAAATACATGGAGTGGTATGCACCTTGCTTGCACCAACTCCGGTTTGTCAGCAACTGTAGGTCTGATCTGAAAAACCAAAGACAAAATTTTCTTTGTGACCATTCAAGGCTTTCGACTGGCCCCATGCCAACAAACTGCGTGTTATCCATTCGCCTGCCACGATGACAGGCTTACACTAATGTTGTCAACGCATCTGCCTGTGTTTCGTAAAAATCCAGTAGAATGTCTGCTGTCGTCAACGGACAGGCTCTCACTGTAGATTAGGGCTGCTTTCTTATTTCCACACTAAAATCGTCGCGCTCTGGTTTGCTTGCACGCAGCCCACGTGTGGCAGACATCCCACCACATCCCAAGGCAGACACCCAGCCATGCGGGGCAGCTCGAATTATAGGCAGTTGCGTTGACTACAGTGGTATCAGCCTATGTTCACCAATTGGCTCCATTTTACACTTTTCCAGGCACGGACGGCGCCTTGGAGCTGGGCGCTCTGAGCGCTCTGGGTGTCTGGAATCGAACCAATTTCGTCGTGTTCTCAATCGCGCCCATCATTCAATGGATGATCATCGATATCACCCTGACATTCGTCTCAATCAGACGATGTTTCATGCGATTGATGTTTTTCACGATTGCATTTCTCACCGCTGGACTGTTGATTTGCTACGCTGACTCACTTTTACTTGGCCGCGTCACGTTGGAGGGTTTCGCTCACGTTTGGTCCCATTTCGAGCTCAGCGCACTCAACGTGACCGAACTGCACGTGGCGCCTTTGCACGCGATACGACATGAGATAGAGACTGTGAAACATCAGATGGAGGTGAAACAACCGATGCCGGGTGAGGTGAATTTTTTTCGGCCGTTGAAAGATGAGCAAACGAAAGCGTCGTGTGAAACATCACTTTCGTTTGCAGCAGCATTCGATGCCAACGTGCACCCAATCTACAACCACGTCGTTTTCAACGTGCCCTGTCTGTTTGGTCCCTTGGCTCTGGCCGTGTTCTGCTACGTGGCGCAACTGGGATCCGGTCAAGTGCTCGCTAACGTCCACTGTCTAAATCCAAGGTGAAATGATCGTCAAAGCAAAAATACGTGCACATTTTTAAGCCTGTTGCTCATATGAACAAATCGGGTTAAGGCCTGAACGGGCCAGACAACATCAGCATGCGGTAAAATTTTAAAAACTGCGCAAGCCACAGCAGCACTCAAAAAAATTAACACTTTTTTCAGGTACTGGCTCTTCATCTCATCGTTCGTCTTCCCTCTGATCAGTCTCAGTGTCTATCCGTATAAACCGGTCTGCGACGTTTGCCCACTGCTTGTGGTCATGATTCTGATTTGTGTAATTCGATTTTCCGAATATCGAGCCAGCACCAGATGGTATTTGAACATTTGTTGGCTGTTTTGGAATGGATTTGGGTTACTGTACTTTGGCATTTTGAACTCCCAACCGATTTCTCAAACCACCTTACATTTGTATGATATTATGGCCGCAAATGACACTTTGAGTCTCAATGTGCTCACCTTGCGAGCACCTGTGTTGTCACGGTATTATCTGAATCTCGGCTTAGACCACCAGCAATCGATAAACATCAGAAGTGTCAGTGATATTCTTGACATTGATGAAACATCATCACCCACGTTTGTACTTGCGCCCGGTACTGTGGACGTTTGTCGGCTGCCGCGGGACCCACCGAACTGCGCCATTCAAGCTGAACTTTCAACTTTTGGTTTTTATTCGCCTGACACTCCCGTCAATACAACCGAGATAATGATGTGTCACAAAGTCACTATATCTGACGAGTACTGTAGCCGAAATTGTTCTCAGTCACCTTGGATGAATCTCTGCAATTCAATGCATTTGAATTTATATAAAATCGGGTAGTCTCGTTTGGTTCCTGCATCTCACGTTCTTTCACATTTTTATATGGTTTGTGCACGTTTTCTCTGGTCCTATGTGTTGTTGTTGTTTATTCCAGTGTTTTGTAAATAGAAAATACAATTGTTTATGGTGGCCTGACATAATAACAAGCGGGTGCACCTAGTTACTACAAAATTGTTTACCTGCACGTGCCTTTTAAGCTTCTCACACAGGCAATTCAAAACCGACGCACGGTAAGAGGTAAGAGCACCCTAAAAAATTATTATCACCGAAGTTTTATTAGGCCCACACAAACATTGGCCTAAACTCTCACTGCGTTGTATACGCCAATTTGCTGCTGGTGCGGTACACCTGACCCAAATAAGACGAAATACAAACAAAGCATGATAAGAAGCGCTACTTGGACACAAGAATGAAGCCTTGATTGGTCAACTTCCACACCTGTAACGGTAGTGAACGAAAACTAACAAATAAAAACGTTCACAAACGTACATCGACAAATAATTTAAAAAAGAGAGAAAATCATCATCCAACATGGCCTGCTGTACGCGCGTGTGCGCATTTATCATCGTGTTCTGTTGCGTGTACTACATGGAGTCCATTGGTGGCACCTACATCATCAGCGTCATTCAGTCGATCGAGAAACAATTCCAAATCCCCAGCAAAATGTCCGGAAGTCTGATATCGGCGCAGGATGTCGGCTACGTGCCTTCGGTGATCTTTCTGTCCTATTTGGGCAGCAGAGGCAATCGTGCTAGATGGATTGGTTGGTCACTCTGTCTGTACAGGGGGTTTGGGCTTTGTGGGCTCCAATTGAGCAGATCTGAGCTCAGTCCAGCACCAGGCCCAATGCATCACTGTGTCAGTGTGTACTGACTGCTCTTTGATGGGGCCGGTATGGGCGTGACAGACAGCCAGAGCTGTTACATGCTCGTTCATGTCGTTTATTCTAAATACATACATGTTCCGTACCACAGGCTCATTGACGTCTGTGCCTGCAGGCTAACGAGCCTGCGCTGGCTTCCAAAACATGCAAGGTGCATCCACCAGGCCTGCAGGATTGTGCGCCTTGTGCGTGCAGGCAAGGAACTGCAGGCGCAGGCTTCAAACACAGACAAAAATTGCCTAAAAACTGCAATATGTAATTGAGAACACAACGAAGTACAGTTCCGGGTGCAATTCCAGGCTGGAAGTTGAAGTCGCGTGCGACGACGCGAGTTCCTAGTGCTAAAACATGGGCAGCTCACGCCAGCGCTCGCGCAAAACTTCACGTGCACGCGGCTGCATGTGCGTGCACGAGAAGTTACTTCGACTTTTGCCTATACTTTGCACTGTTTCGCACGCGCGTGCACGCGACTTCAACTTTCAGCCTAGAATTGCACGTGGTGCTGCACCTATAAATATACATATATACATACCTAAAAAAGTCGTCCATTTGCGCAGGCGGCGGCTGTATTCTAACGGCGGTCGCGCATTTGATCATCAGCTCGCCAAATTTCATCTTCCAACAAAAACCGACGCTCTTCAACGAGACCATCATCGATCAGGTTAGACTTGGCAGTTTAACACTGTGTTCACAGACCAAAAAGGCTCCCGGCTTATCTGCCACCTTATGTCAGGTCCTGTCCCCACCCGCCCATTTGCTGCGCGATGATGTCACGCCAGAAGAACTGTTGGACATTCCCTTCGTCAAATCTAAAATTCCAGATTGGATCAGGTGCACTGTTTGCAGTCCAATTAGAGTGACCCGACGCTTTGTATACGGTGAAACACTCACAAATCAAGGACAGTGACTCATATGAAACACTCATAAGGAAGCTTCCGTTGAAATTCAGGGAGAAACTACTCGCAAAAGCCCACGGGCGTGAAGAGAAAGGCGGTGACATTTTCGGGAATATTTTCGGCTTCGATTACTATGGAGAGGAGGAGGACTCCACATCAACCGATAATGAAACATCAGTGAGGCGGATGAAACGCGCCGATTTGCACACGCGAGACGAAGTGCCTGTGAACACTGCAGATGTGCTTATACCACAGCAGATGCTGCTCGGTTGGTCGTGTGCTTCCAGCGTTTCAAATTCAAATGCAAGTCGAATCTGGAGATTTTGGTATTCGCGTAATCAGCGATGTCAAACTTGGTGATCGGATAGGATTGGACCGGTCCTACTTTGTACGATGACTTTTGTTGCATTAAGGATATTATGAAATTTAGTGATGCTAGTAACTTCGACCAGCGTAAAAGATGTTCGCCGACCTAAAACAAATAACTTTTTTAAGTAGGACGAAATTTGTGGCTGAAGTAAATTTCTTAGGTAATATCTTTGATGCAAAAATTTTGGCCAAGACAAGTCTGATCCTATCTGATCCAATCACCAAGTGTGATATCGCTCAATGATTTCACATTGCATTTGATCAGGCAAGCCGCCGAAGAAGCCCAAGCTCGATATCGGACCCGAAGCTCAGGATATCTTGATGGGAGTGGTGTTTGGTGACCGACCAGTCGACGACGTGTTCAATTTTATAAAAGTGAATGCCCTTTTTAATTTAAAAATTTTCTGGCTTTTCTTCTCATTTTGAAAAACAAAAATTTGCAGGCGAAGCTGAAAGCCGGTCTGCCCCCGGCGGCCAAGGCAGGCATAATGCGCGCAGCTTCAGCGCCAATTGGTTTCTGCAACCCGCACGTGAACACGTTGAAGAAATACGTGCAACAAGCCAAATGCGAACAGACGCAGACAAATTTGGCCGCTTATGGTAATATACTGTCTTTTTCATCTCTTAAAAGGATTATGAACTTCCCAATGCCAGTATCATTAACAGGTATTGTATTTGCGGCGCTGATACTGCTTGGTATTGGTCACAGCATGCCGTGGACCCTCGGCCTGCCGTTGCTCGACGACAATATCAAACGGCAGAGCTTGCCGTCGTATTTCGGTGAACTTTCTCGCTATTTGTGCTAAATTTATGAAGTGGATTTTTGAAAATATCTAAAGTAAACCATTTCCAGCTATCATGTTTTTCATCAAACTGCTCGGCCCGATCAGTGGATTCGTGATCGGGGCCGGCTGCAATCGACTGTACTACACGTTGAAAGGTTGGGCACGCTCAAAATCGTTGAGAAACCGATCAATTCTGTCTCAAAATTATCAACTTCAGCATAAATTCTGCAACATAAATCTTTTTGAATGCTCAGATCCAGCTGGTCTGTCCCCAATTGACCCGCGCTGGATCGGTGCCTGGTGGCTGGGCTTCCTCATCATCGCCTGTGTGCTGATTGGCCCGGCTATTGGACTGTTCTGTTTCCCATCGATTGAGCATCAAATGCCGTCGGCAAAGGTGTAGCGGGCATCTGGAAATATTTCCAAATCGCCCCCCCCACCATTAAAATCGGGGTGCTGACAAAATAAAAGCAGCACAATGTGTAGCGCAACATGATTTACATCAAGTGACGCCCGTTTACCTACGAACTTGCCTTGCTGTTTCAGGACAATAACGGGAAGAAATTCTCTAACTCATCCCGAACACCGGGCAAAGAGCGCAAACATCAGTTGGTGCTGGTCGACAAACACAAGCACGTCAGAGACGCACATGGAAAGCAAACTGACGACGAGAAAGAGAGTGTGACATCAGAAATAAAAAGTGAGAGAAAATCCCTGTAGAGTGATCAAAAATTTCTTCCTCTTATTCTCAAATTTTCTTGCCTTCACTTTTTGCAGCGTTTTTCATCGCCATTTGGGCCATTCTGCACTGTCCGGTCTACGTGTACTCTCTCTGTGGCCGGGTGTTTGACGCGTTTGCATTCAAAGGGTTCTACGCGTTTCTGCCGAAGTATCTGGACAACCACTACGCCATTCCGCAGTTCAAGGCGAATTTGTTGATCGGTTGGTAAAAACCACCCAGCACTTGATCGGTTCCATTTTTAAAGTTCGATCGAAAGGCCAGTTGAGAAGAACAGGCTCGGAAATATGGATGCGGTGTACACGTGTGACCGTGTTGCACTGTATTGCGAAGTCTCCATGCTCGAGATTGCATTTCTGTTTCTGGACCTTGTGCAATCAAACTAAATTTTATTTCGACTGCTTCGGAAGCCAACCGTTCACCCTCGACTGTGAAACATCGTTTTGCTTCCATTCAGCCGGCTACGGCGTGGTCAGTTTTGCGCTCGGCATCTTTGGCGGCAGTTTCCTGATGCGCAAACTCAAACTCGAGGGTCGTCGAGCCGCCGGTTATGTAGCGTTTTGTGCCTTGTTGGCCGCGGCGCTGTCCGTTTGTTCGGTGTTCCTTGGCTGTGAATCAACAGTCAATACGCTCGGACAGCAGGGAATGTTGGTTTTTTTACCTAAAACTTGAAAATAGACTGGAGAAGATGTTTCATAGACTCACGCACGTGTCTTTTGTGGTCATCGTGACCACCAGCAGGTGTTTTCGGAGTGAAGATGATTCGGTGCACCGCCCCATATATGTGAAAACAGGTCGAAAACAAAACCTAAAAACAGCATGCTCGCCACCATGTAGCTTACATGTATGTGAACATACTATATGTGCATAATGTAAAACTAGTACAATGCCGTCAACCTTATCAACTTTTCTGCTTATTCCAAATCCAAATGTATTTGCAGCAGAAACAACTTCAACTTCACCTCGCAATGCAACCAGCACTGCAATTGCGACCCGGTGCCTTTAATGCCGGTCTGCAGTGACGTCGGCACACCGTACTACTCGCCGTGTCATGCCGGCTGTTCGAATATGACAATGATGGGACCCGGCAAAATGGTATGGTAAAATGATGTTGCAGCCCGCAGCAATAAGATCTGCTGGTGGGGCTTTTTGGACGCAAGTTTGCCAGAGATGTCCGCACTGACGAGCCCTGGCACCTCGATCTGTCTGCGAAAGCAGCGCGAAACAGACCAACATTACTGCACTCAGTACATACAGTAGTCATCTCTCATCGATTCCATCGCAGTTTTCAAGTTCCTGTTCCACAAACGGACTTTGCCTCTTGCCATTGTCGGCCGCTAACGTCTTCATAATCATAATTATGACTGTGATGTGATGTGCAACTGTGATGTTTGGTTACCTATGTATGTATATATCTGCGTCTGCTTTCACAGATAGACTTTGCACCCGGTCATCGATCGTCACTGCGAATGCACCAGGTGGCCATGTGATCTCGAAAGAGCACCGTTCCTTTTATGCCACACTGCCACTGGAAACCAAATTCTTGTACATTGCTTCATGATTGTCCAGTGGTCAACTCAAGCAGCCCTCTGAATAAGCGCGAGGAATATTTAACATGGCATACGAGTTGACGCACTGCGCGCTGGCGACATGAACCGTTATAGTAGAACTGTGGTCAAACCAAGGCGCCGACTCTTTTCGTCAAATCACATGCATTATTTCTCGCGCTCATTTGGGACGCATGTATTATTGCTTGATTTGACGCCTTGGTTTGTCAGTGCTGTTAGCCGACATAAAGCCGTGATAATCAACATAAGAAAGATTGTATCAGTCAATTCACTTCTTTACCTGAAGGATCGCATTGTTTTCAGAACTTCAGTTCGTGCGCTTGCATCGACTCTGGCCAGGAGGTGCGTCGCGCGTGGTGCGAGGACGATTGTGGGGGAGCGACGATCGCCTACTTTATATTGGCAACTTTGAGTGGACTCTCAAGTGGATTTGGTGTCGTGCCCGCTATTTTGATTGTGTTAAGGTACGGGCGAATATGCTTCCCATTTTGCCTGATTTGTCTCGTTTTTATGGGTGATATTTTCGAAACGGTGTAAAGGTCAGTTGGGTGTAAAGTCGGTGGAAAGCTCGGTCGACAGCTCAGTGTGATAGACCTCGGTGTAAACTTGAAACATTCCACGTTAATAACAGGCAATGTTTCACGTTTACACCGAGCTACGCCGACCGAGCTTTCGACCGAACTTTACACCGACCTTTACGCCCAACTGACCTTTACACCGTTTCGAAAATTCCACCCTATGTTATGTGTTTTCACGTTTCTGTTTATGAGTTTGCACGCAATGATGTTACAGCCCAGCAATAAGATCTGCTGGTGGGGCTTTTTGGAGGCAAATCTGCCAGAGGCGTTCGCACTGACCAGCTCTGCGCCTCGGTCTGTCTGCAAAAGCAGGGCGAAACAGACCAACATTACTGCACTCAGTAACATTTAATTATCGAAAAAGATAAATGGACGTTCTCGTTCGACTTTTTGATTTCAGATCAGTGCCGGCCGAGTGGCGGTCCATATCGATCGGTGTCAATGGATTTGTCGTCAGCATTGGTGAGAATTTTGCAAAAATTTTCGTCAAAAGCACAAATTTTCGACCTGCATATCTAAAGTGTTCCCCTGATTTCTCAGGAACATTCTTCTCGCCTCCCTTCTTCGGCGCCATTATTGACAGCGCGTGTGTGTTGTGGGAGAAGACGTGTGGCAACACATCGGGCTCGTGTTTGGTCTACGAACCGACCATGTTGCGAACAAGGTCGACTACATTTACAGCACTTTTATAATTGTGGCGTTGTTTTGTATATCATGCATGATCGAGAACGGGTTCTCCCTACACGTTTTTATCGATTGTGGTGATTATCGTATGTAGCTCTTGGTTTAAAATCAAACGGAACTGATGAAGTCCTACGGTACGACCCTCTTTACATGCACATACTGTACATTTTTATGAATCCATCATTTTCAATCACGATCAAGAATACGTGGGTATAGGTAGAGTGGTTAGAAGGTTAACAGCGGATTGGGGACCAAAAAAGGCATATGTACCACACAAATTTGCGAAATATTCACCGTGGAAGGTGTCCACAATAGCATAAAGGTGCGCGTATACTCATTCCGCGGAACAGAAAGAATAGTGAAGGAACGATTATTTCCGGTGACCCGCGTATACTTCACCCGAGGAACAGCGGAAACGAGTATACGCACGTCACACGGAACGATCTGACGCAATCGAGAAGGAACAAAAAAACGTTCCGCGGAATAGAAAGAACGAAGTCAAAACATTTTGACTTTTTATGCTGTTCCTCGAGGTTGTTCAATTGAAATGAGCATTACTGGAGTTTGGAGAGGCCAAAACTTTTATTTTTTTGACACCGCGATGTGAAATAAGCGTGGTTTTCGTCGAGAAACAACAAAAAGCATCCCAGATCTTTCTCAGGACGACTAACGTGGCGGTCTTCCATGTCCGTGGTAAATGAAACAGTTGTGGGCAAGCCTTTGTCGTTCAAATAACCTAATTTTGACTTCAAAAAGTGCCCCTGGCATTTCTTACAATTGACTTTCTTACAATTTGCGTTATTTACACACATTACACAACGAAGCCGTGAACTGGCTGCATTGTCGTGCGATCACACTAAAGCGTTTTGAATGCGTGAATACAAATACATAGTTCTGTTCTTTTAGTGACATTCTATTCACCATTTTTGAAATCACGGTGTCAGTTTACATAGGAAAAATAAGGAAAACCAGCAAAAAGTACTCATCATGTGACCAGTCGAGATTTGAACCTCTGCGTGCGCAACGCGTGCGACCACTGGACCACGCGTTAGACCATTAGCCTATCCCGTCAGCTGCATCCCGCTGCTTATTGCTTTACATAAACACAAGCAGTCTTGTCTGAGTGAGTGTTGGTTGTTGCTGTGCTGTGGTGTTGTGTGCTTGTGTGTGGGCTGCGTTGACGTCATAACGTGTGTGTGTGATGCCTTAGTCAGCAAGGTGGCAGCCGATAATCTGCTTCAATTCGATTTGGTCCGCATAAAAATTTTTAGTCGATTATCTTGTTCAAATCTGGCTGGAAATTTGTCGGGAAAACAAGAGAATTTTACGCAGAGCAGCTCCCCAACCATTGTCGACGCATTTTGATGGTATTTTCTGCTTTATTCTGCGTTGTCAAATGCCGGCCCCCTAAATGTGTGCTGCCGTCACACAAAAGGAGATCTTGAACAGTTTCAATGTTTGTCATGTTGAGCACAATTTTTTAAATTTTTTTGGTTGATATTGTGACGCAGAAAATGCTCAGCAAGACACATATCACCAAGCCTAAAAAATCCGGGGCGGGGATGCCCTTCTATTTATTTTCTCTGACATTGATTTCTCGAGGAACAGGCAAGGAACAGCGGGTTGCGTATCATTGCGGTCCAGTGCTCATTAGGGTCCAGCGTGCATTAGGGTCCCATGCTACACTTCGGTCCAGTAGCGTTAGGGTCCATAGCATCAGGGTCCACCCATCGTTAGGGTCCATAGCATTAGGGTCCACACCTCAGTAGGGTCCATAGCATTAGGGTCCACCTGACAAAAGTGTAGCGGTAGGGTCCACTGACCATTAGGGTCCATAGCATTAGGGTCCACCTTACAAAAGTGTAGCAGTACGGTCCACTGACCATTACGGTCTAAGAGCTCAATTCCACGAACTGTTTTTCGCTTCCCTGTTTTCGTGTGCACTGCACTGCACATTGTTCTTGCGTTTCGTAGTTCGCGCGATGTTCTATTATTACATATTATTTATCTTTGATTGCGGTCGACTGAATGCATGATTGAGGTAGAGTTGTGCGACGCGTAATATCAGAAATTTTACTTGCAAGCAACGTTTCACAAGCTTCAAGCTTGCTTCGTCAAGCGAGTATTGATACACATACACTTTGAAAGCACAAGTGGCATGACCTGACCGCATAAAATAAAGCACGGCCATAAAACAGCCAGCAACAAAGATTTACAATCTGCCTTGTGCCAAATTAGCCCTAATTGACAGCACCCGATCTCACTTCCAGATCGAGCTTGTCGGGCTTATTTCTTTCGCTGTTGATTTCAGTGGTTACCCACACTGCGTTCATCCTCATCTTCGAAGAACCCTGAAAACCACAGAGGCAGGTGCTGTTCCATGAGTAAAAAAGCAATAGAGGGATATACGCAATTCCAAGGCGTCCAATTTTCAATCGGTGTCCGTTGATCATAAGTGCCACACGCAGAATACGGTCAGGGTCATCAATGAGGATTCGCCGCTGAAAAGCCAGTGGAAACAGGAAACCCAGTACAATACAATTGCAAGACGCTACATACATATGTAGTATGAATATAGGCAAACCAGCCGTACTCTGCAGTCTTAGACCATACCGCACCACCCTGAATTCTTACACACCTAAAACGTTTCAGATTACTGTAGCCACTTGGTGCTTTCACAAGCAAACCGCGCGCGACGTGGCCACAGTAACCCGAAACATTTTAGGTGTGTAAGAATTCAGGGTGATACGGTATGTCTAACACTGCAAAGTACAGCTGGTTTGCCTATATAAACAGAAAATGTCATATAATTTTGTTCATTTCTTTCATTATACCGGCGAAGCATCATTCAGTTGAAAGTCGTGGAAATTCAGCCTGTCACCGTGCTTCCCTTCCCTTAAGTACTATGTCACCACTTTTCTAGCTTTTTTAGTACTTAAGAGCAGCAAAAGTGGTGACATAGTACTTAAGGTCTGTGTCACCACTTTTTTCCTTTTTTTAGTACTTAAGAGCAGCAAAAGTGGTGACACAGACCTTAAGTACTATGTCACCACTTTTTTTCCCTTTTTTAGTACTTAAGAGCAGCAAAAGTGGTGACAGTCCTTATGTACTATGTCACCACTTTTTTCGCTTTTTTCAGTACTTAAGAGCAGCAAAATTGGTGACATAGTACTTAAGGCCTGTGTCACCATTTTTGCTGCTCTTAAGTACTGAAAAGGCGAAAAAAGTGGTGACATAGTACATAAGGACTGTCACCACTTTTGCTGCTCTTAAGTACTAAAAAAGGGAAAAAAGTGGTGACATAGTACTTAAGGTCTGTGTCACCACTTTTGCTGCTCTTAAGTACTAAAAAAAGGAAAAAAGTGGTGACACAGACCTTAAGTACTATGTCACCACTTTTGCTGCTCTTAAGTACTAAAAAAGCTAGAAAAGTGGTGACATAGTACTTAAGGGAAGGGAAGCACGGTGACAGGCTGAATTTCCACGACTTTCAACTGAATGATGCTTCGCCGGTATAATGAAAGAAATGAACAAAATTATATGACATTTTCTGTTTATATAGGCAAACCAGCTGTACTTTGCAGTGTTAGACATACCGTATCACCCTGAATTCTTACACACCTAAAATGTTTCGGGTTACTGTAGCCACGTCGCGCGCGGTTTGCTTGTGAAAGCACCAAGTGGCTACAGTAACCTGAAACGTTTTAGGTGTGTAAGAATTCAGGGTGGTGCGGTATGGTCTAAGACTGCAGAGTACGGCTGGTTTGCCTATATTCATACTATGTATGTAGCGTCTTGCAATTGTACTGGGTTTCCTGTTTCCACCGGCTTTTCAGCGGCGAATCCTCATTGATGACCCTGACCGTATTCTGCGTGTGGCACTTATGATCAACGGACACCGATTGAGAATTGGACGCTTTGGAATTGCGTATATCCCTCTATTGCTTTTTACTCATGGAACAGCACCTGCCTCTGTGGTTTTCAGGGTTCTTCGAAGATGAGGATGAACGCAGTGTGGGTAACCACTGAAATCAACAGCGAAAGAAATAAGCCCGACAAACTCGATCTGGAAGTGAGATCGGGTGCTGTCAATTAGGGGTAATTTGGCACAAGGCAGATTATAAATCTTTGTTGCTGGCTGTTTTATGGCCGTGCTTTATTTTATGCGGTCAGGTCATGCCACTTGTGCTTTCAAAGTGTATGTGTATCAATATTCGCTTGACGAAGCAAGCTTGAAGCTTGTGAAACGTTGCTTGCAAGTAAAATTTCTGATATTATGGAAACGCGTCGCACAACTCTACCTCAATCATGCATTCAGTCGACCACAATCAAAGATAAATAATATGTAATAATAGAACATCGCGCGAACTACGAAACGCAAGAACAATGTGCAGTGCAGTGCACACGAAAACAGGGAAGCGAAAAACAGTTCGTGGAATTGAGCTCTTAGACCGCAATGATCAGTGGACCCTACTGCTACACTTTTGTAAGTTGGACCCTAATGCTATGGATCCTAATGGTCAGTGGACCCTACCGCTACACTTTTGTCAGGTGGACCCTAATGCTATGGACCCTACTGAGGTGTGGACCCTAATGCTGTGGGCCCTAACGATGGGTGGGCCCTAATGCTATGGACCCTAACGCTACTGGACCCAAGCAGGGTTGTTTCAAAAAAAAAAGTGGTTAATTAAAAAAATTTTTTTGAAAAAAAAATTTTTTTTTTGAAACTCAGATTTTGCTTTTTTTTTAATAAAAAAAAGTTGCCCAAAATGGGCTGAAATCTCCAAAAATGGCCTTTTTCGAGGCAAAAAATTGGCACTTTTTTTCTGTGGACGGGACAATTTTTCCAAAATCGCGCCTGCGGCGCCCTGTATTGTCCCCAACTCCGTACAGGGATGCGCGGGGATGGTCTTTTATAGTGATGTGGCACCGATAATGTACCACTGCATGCTACTACACATGTATATACATAGGTCTGGTGCAAAACCGGGCGCGCAAAGTCGATCTGACGCGCAAGATTTGGGCTGTAATCGATATTTTGATTGTCGTATATCAGATATACGGCATTAGATGCATTAAAATACATTGTACGGCATGCTACCATACATTAGAGTACATCGTTAGTGAACATCAACCTCAGACTGGTAGGATTCCATAGAATCTGCCTGCACAATGCTACCGGGTGTCACCACACAAGTTGGGTCTCAGGCGAAAATTTTTCAATTTTTGAAAAATATGTTGCATCGATTTCATTTATCCTGAAACGTCGTTTGCAACACTTTTTCTAATAAAAAAAATTTTCGTCAAAAAAAAAAATCAAAAAAAAAATTTTTTTTAAAAAAAAAAAGCTCGTTAATAAAAAAATTTTTTTTTCCAACCCTGGACCCAAGTGTAGCATGGGACCCTAATGCGCGCTGGACCCTAATGAGCACTGGACCGTAATGATACGCAACCGGAACAGCGGAAATGCTGAAGGAACGAAAGAACAGAAGGAATAGCGAGAATGCGTTTCCGCTGTTCTTTCGTTCCGTCACGGAACTGCGCAGAACGTTTTGCGTTCCTCGGAACGAGTATACGCGCACCTTAAAAGAGAGAACGCACGAGCTAATACTCAATCGCAGGTTACACGTTGTGTACGGTATTCTACGCGCGTGCGGGTGTCTGTTTGACATGGCCGTACTGTACTACGCCAAAGACCTCAAGATCATTAGTGATGAAGAGCCTAGCAGTGTGAAAGCAGCGGAAGAGAAAGACGGCTTGTTTGATCCAAAATCCGACCCCGAAATTAGCGATGGTGTCAAATGAAGATTTTTTTGGATGTTTTTGAAAATTCGCCGCAGTATTCTTCAAACAGATACTTGATTCAGATTTTATTGTTTTTCGCGGTTCGTGTTTGCTTGAGATTTTGTGCGTATTCCGTGATATTGATTTTATTTTTTTATTAAATGTCGTTTTTAGGTGCCAGTGCTATTACTCTATATGTACGTATAATTAGCGCAAATGTGCGCATGTACAATGTCTGATATTATATACACAACAAATAGTTAAAAAATAGGTAATCTGGCGTGAGATATGTGTTTTTCGTTTCAGAGGATTTGGTGTAAATGACTGGATACTTTCCAGTTCACAGTCGGCAATATTGGCTGCCAAGTATTCCGAACACAAACGCAATGGAAGATTTTTGAAGGTGAACCGATAGGATATGTTCAAAGCACAGTTTCTCGTACCCACAAATAATTTCGACAGCAATTTGTTTCAATTGACTTACTTCAAATATTTAAAAACAATAAAAAATCAAGACAGATAAATCTTTTGACCAGGCCGGCGCACATGACGACACTATTTAAATTCCAACTCACCGCCGTTCAAACGATACCACGATAACGTTTGGACTAACCTGTTGATTGAACGGGTGAAGAGCCGATACAAGCAGTTTGAATCAATCGAAAACCAAAAACATTGAATGTGAGTGTACTATCAATACATACAACAGCTCTGAAATTCTGTCGATGCGTTTGTTCAACAAAGCATGCACCCATTAGCAATTGAAAATCCTCAACAAAAAAAGTTCGTTATAAATCAAGGAATTTGTGTAATAAAAAGTCGTACGAAGCAAGTGATAGCAAAGCACTTAACATCTGTCCTAATTCTTCATGACCTTCTGTAATCTTGGAATTTCATCGGTATCAATAAAAAAATCTCATCGTGTCATTGTTTTTGTTAGCGTCAAGCTTTTCATGGTCCATTCAGTTTGGGTTTCCTGCTTCGTATCCGGTTACTGCTTCGGTAGTGGAGTTTTGCACGCTGTTCGCATTGTGTGTGATTAGTCTCCATGGCGTGTCCACGATTCCTTGTTTGTTGTTCATCGATTCAATTGGTTTGGACACAAATCCAATTTACGCACACATTCGACATAATCGTCATTTTGGTCCTGTGGCTTTGATGGCGGTAACAACGGCCTGTGCGCTGTTGTTGTTTATCGTTGTGTTGTTACATTGTATCATGATTTGGATCAGTTCATGGATTCACCGTTCACAAGTGATAACGGTGATACTAGTCTGCACAAACTACGAAGTTCAGACTTGTTCTAGCTCCCTGTTTTGGAGCTCATATGGGTCATGCTCAAACTGAAGCAATTTGCAGTCTCACCTCACAACGCCGTCCACTCTCCATTTCGCATAATGTCGCTCGAGACCTGGCTGGCTTGTGTATACTGTTTTTAGATTACTTAATGGACGGTTTTGTGGATCGTGACGGTGCATCATACACTGTTGTAGTCATGCTTGTAGAATATGTGTAACTGCTATTACATAAACCCTGGAATGACATGACGTAGTGAACGGCTGTGATGACACGGCTTCCCGTCCTCCGCGGTGTTCTGTCAGATTGGCAGGTTGGTGGGGCTGTTCGATGCGGCGACGAATGAGGAGCTTTTAACGCTTTTTGCCCCAATTGTGGTCAGTTTCGATTGGGCATTTAAGGGCTGTACCTACGTACCGGAGTTTGGGACGATTCCACTTGCACGATCTTGGGTGCCCTTTGTGGGGGGGGGCGTACTCCTCGGTATCGAATGAATGATTCTACTGGGAATCGGGAGATCAAACACTCACTATTTACGACCGTATCGGAGTCTAAATCTGATGATGATCATTAACACTGCTACATTACTTTATATAGCTCGATAAAAACTGATTCCTTAACCTACCCAGTGCAAGTTGTAGGGCGTAGCACTGAGGTGCGTGTGTATAAGTACAGTATGGTCGCAAAATCTAAATCTATGGTGAAGTTGATTTGGAGCAGAGGCTAGTTTGAAGAAGCTGTGGTTGGCATTGTTGGCATATGTAGGTGGTAGCCCAACAGAATTGGAAAGCGCCGAAAACAGGATACACGTTATATTATTGGACAGACTAAATGACTAAGCGCAAACAATAAGCAAAATGTCAGACACCATTAGATCTTCTGTTTGGGATACACCACCTTTTAGAGGATATTTTTTAACGAACGGTTTGGGCGCCCGTGACGACGCATAGGCTCTGGATTGGTTTTTTTATCCTGGTGTGACTACAGTACTGAACAGTCGTCCTCTCGTTCGTGGGATTTGAGCGGCCAAGCCGGGTTGTGTTCAGTCGCTGTGATAGATAACAACTTATCCGCTGTGATGAATGCTTCACATCCTCAGCGGTCTTCACTACATATACAGCTGGTCAGGTGCGGTGTTTTCGATACGGTGACGGACGCGAATCTTTTCGATGCGCTTCCAGTTGTGGTCAGTTTTGATTGTGCGCTCAACGGGTGAGGTATGTATGTACAGTATGTACCTACCGGAGTTCCATTTGGGTGCTGCGGATACATACATAGGTCAATTCCACTTGCACCATTTTGGGTGCCGTTTGAAGTAGACGCCCTGCTCGGTATGGAGTCGACTGGGAATTGGGTGATCAAACACTTACTTTACGATTGTGTCGTAGTCGAAGTAGTCCAACGACGATGATGATCATAAACACTGCAACACAATACACAAGGTACATACCTGATCTCAATGAAAACTGATTCCTGTAACTTACCCAGTGCAAGTTGTGGTGCATAGTTCTGAAGTGTGTGTATAAGTGGTCGCAAATTGAAACTTACAGTAAGCTGATTTGGGGCAGAAACTGACTTGGGGAAGCTAGTTGGCACCTTTTGGACATGCGGTTGCTCTAGATTTGGAAAATTGACGAAAACAGGATACACGTTTTCTTATTGAACTGCCAAAATGACCAAAAGCGCTAACAATAAATACTTCCGAGGCAACTGGGCGTCAGCTTGCAGAACGCAGTCATTAATGGCTTTCCACTTGAAGCGCTGCTTAAAAACCTTTCGAGCAATTATTTTTCACCATTAGCCCAGGCTGCTGTGGCCCATTCGCTTTCCCTTACACCAGGCTGTTCTTGTATATATAATTTTATTGTCCTTGTCCATTTTCGACTTGTTGTTATTTCAGCACAGCTTTGGGAAAATATCGATGCAATTACTGCTTCTTATTATTGGTCATCATTTGGGTATTTTTATCGTCCTTTATGATTTTGCTGGAACTCATAGTCGGCGTAGAAACCAACTGTTGCACAACCAACTAAACACGAAATGTACGTGATACTTGTGTATTTGCAAACGTTCAGCATTATGTCTTGTTTGTGTTCCAAATTCGGTTACACTCTACGAGTCCGTTGCATACGTGTGTGTTTCCTGAATTTGTTATCTTTGCAAAACAATAACTTGGTGCGCTCACAACACAATGCAGCTGAAACGTAAATGCAAGACGGAAACACTATCGTGGCCTTTTTCAGGGTCCTCCAATAAAAGCACCCGGCGTTCTATTTGGAAAGTATGGTGGAAGAACGGGACCTTTTGTTATCAAAATCTTATCGAAATCGAACTCTCGGGTTACTGTTCTGCAATGATTTTAGGAGTGATTTTTTACTGAAGAACGCTTTGTTAGGTATTGATACGGACAGAAGTCGATTAGACTACTGTACCATTTTAACGATTAAGCCTGATGGTGGAACTCTGTCGTAAAGATAACTTTTTGGCTGATGCAGGACTGAATTCTTCCATACTGAAGGTGCGCTTTCTTGCCATGGACGTCAGAACTTGGTTGTGGTCGTGAGGAAGGAAGTAGCGGTCACAAACCCAGTAAAAATACATGATCACCCACCGACAATAACTGGCAATGCCCATCGTAAATAGTCGTATGTATGGAGACCGCACTTCAGTTGATGTTCTTTTCTGTGGAGCTCAATGATGCCAACATTGGCCCCGACAAGATCACGTTTCAAGAGTCCCACACACCCGCAACCAGACAACGACCAAGCATACGCTATCTTATGTCTAACCCGGTACAAACCCTCCAGGGACAAGAAAAGCAGGAGGCTCTGAAACTCTTCGTTCGTTACTGCGCATGGACCTTAGATGCGATTGGGTATTGGGTGCCCTCTGTTCTTCCATTTTGGTGCTTCAGGTTGTTTTCTTGAACCCTGATAAAGAAGCAGCTACATAAACCAGGCCCCAACGCACGCAAAAACAGCCTCACTCTTGCTAACTTGGTCTTGCTTTGGTCCAGTGGTCTCACGCTGCTGGACTTCAACTCAGAGAAAGACCATGCATGATATTCCCCAGACCAGACTGCCTGCCGTAGCTCAATGCATTGATGTTTCAGCGATATGCATAACAAAATCAATACCAGACCAAGCGCGTATACAGATATTCACTCCGCTGTTTGGGTGAAGTGATGGCGAGCTCAGTGTTCAAGGCCGGACGTGTGGGGCACACGCGTGCACACGCAGGCAGATTAGATTTCTTTATCATGGACGTACACGTAGTGCACTTGCGGGTGAGGGTGATAGGGAACCAGAAAAAGTCTGTCGTCCAAATAAAAATGCACCCAGAGAGAGAGCCGGCTTGTGTCAAACGGGTCACTGATAAAAATAAGTTTCATTGCTGCAACTTTTTACTATTTGTTCTCTCTCACCTGGTCATATGCAAGCACACCCACGCCCATAAGCCTGCCATTATCAGCGCACTGTACCCACACCGTGTGCATTCCAAAAGCGACCTCGTATGTACGTTCATACGGACACAGAAACACAGGCAGCAGCAATGTGTGTGCACCTAACGTCCTTTTTATTCTAAACAGACATGTACATGTATACGGACACGAATAAGCCCCCATACCGCCCCATGGTCCGAGAGAGAGAGAGCGCGCGCTAGTCAGTCCCTCCGCTCAGACCAGCCCAACCAAAAACCCAATACATTTTGCATGCTGGCTGGCTGTCTTTGTACTATGTGTGTGTTTGGTTTGGTTGCTGTTTTGCACTGTGTGAGACTGGGCTGTTCTGTATCTGAGGCTGGCTGTGTGTTTGCGCTTCAGTTTTGTTGGTTTCCGCCGTTCCAGTGGGTGAGCAACGATTTTCAAGAGAACAGTTGCTTGGCATATTATTCGTGTGCAGACACTTTACTTGCGCTTAGCTGGCTTGCGGGTGTTCACAGTTTGGTGACTGACACTAAACCCCCGCCACTGCAGTAATGTTGTTTGTCTACTATGTGTGTGTTGTGGACGTTTGCGAGAATGTTTCGCATCTTTCAACTTCAAATTGGGTACAGTGTGGCGCAAAAGGACTACACCATTGTTATGGTGACTCAAGAACTCTGTGTTTATGTTTCGTCCATTGCAGCCAAGCGCATAAATGCGACTCGACAGCTGCCTATTCTAATATGAAATGTGTTCTTGGCGTTTGTACAGAAGTTTCGCTTAGTCATAATTTGATATCCACCCGCTTAGTGCTGTTTTGCATTCGTCAAATATACTGTAATGAATAAGAATATATAACAGCAACCTTGTTTCGCTGTTTCTGACGCCGCGGCAGCGCTTCAGGAATGTTTATTTGCTCTGTTCCGCTCGCAAAATACTGCATGAAGTTGGATGTTGAAGTTCAGCCGCCGCTCACATTTTGTTGCACCCACGATATTTGTGATTTTGCTGTCTGCGGCTGAGTTTATTTCCCAAGCTTGTCAAATCAAAACTACAGCAATCGGGGGGAAATCGAGCGTTATTTTTTTCTGCTTTGATTTTGACATGTGGTAGTAGTGTGTGTGACTCATGCGCAGATTTTTACCGAGATAAAACATATTCCGACAAAAAGCTGTCCGTTTTACAATCTGTTCGTTTCAGGAATTGTGCCTAGTCGCGCAAACCTAAAAACCAAACACGAAGGTTCCATCAATTTGGGTCCAACATAATTGATTTGATTTTGATTGATTGATCACAAAATCAACCATAATGTCCGATCAAGAGTCACCGACCGGTTCCACGCCGGACAATCCACCGCCGGAACCGGTGCTCGAAGTGCCACCTCCGCAGGACATCAAGATCCTCGAGACTGCCGAAGACATCCAGGTTGGACCTTGGCTCCTCGCAAGGTCTTGACT
>JASAMV010007258.1:0-42500 GCA_030248065.1 Rhynchonema sp. JSB1_4
CCCGTGTCTTGAGATCGGGATTGACATCTCGGGCTCGGAATAATATTGATGCTTTCGGGATTGACTTGAAAAGACGCTCTTCTAACGCGCAGGCACACGAACTCGTTACATGAAGAACACGGAAGAGCACAATGGCAGATGTCCGCCACTTCCGCAAGAGGTTGTGTGCGGCGAACATGCATGTGGGCAGCAGCCAGGACGTTGAGAATTGTGTCCCGATCCTAAGCTTTTTTGTACTCTGTTTTACTCATTATTGCATGGTTCTATGTCGAACCCAGCCGCGAAACAAACAGTTACCTTTGGGAATCAGGAGGGAAATTGAAATCGTTTCAGAAACGCCACATCGCTTCCCCATTTTTCTCAAGATATCGATTAGAATATGGATGTCGCCCGGTTACATATTGCCTGGCCATAAATATTTGGCGGTGAAAATTGGTTACTTGACTGCTAACAATCAAAACAAACAATCATCCCATTTGCAAGACTATGAAATTTCGACGTTTGTACCTAATTCTTTCTTACGGCACAATGTACACGCACAATTCCTCAACAGTTCCTGCTCATATTCCATAGCATTACATTAGAAACAAATGATTGTTAGACGGATAGAATCAGTGGACACTACCGTAACCACAAGGAAATCAGAAAATCTTTGGTGTTATTGTATTTATCCTACGAATAATAATGAGACCATATTTTAGTCAGCCCTGTCGGTCTCTCTTTTGCGTTGTAAATGTGGGTCTTACGAACATCCAAGTGGATCGTTTTCATAAAAAAAAACTATAATGACGCATCACCATTGCATTCACAAAGCACGGACGTAGACTTACTTTTTTTGCCGACAAACTATTTTGATTCTGAATCCTGAAGTGATCAGCTTCTGCATCTGATTAGAGAACACTATGGTGAACAACTCCGACCTGATACAGTTCAGGCGTAACGCCTTTGAACTTTGGCGAGTTGCACTAGGGCAGCAACATAGGCACAGAGCAAATCTGACCGACATCGCAAGCATAAAAAACCGCCGCCCGTTGCTAAAGAGTCATCCCGCCCAAAGACTCACTCGCCTGCGCTGCATGAGCGCGACGAAATTGAGCCAGCCATGGTTGCAGTATTCTTGCGCCTAACTAATTTTAGTATTTTAGCACCAAGCAGTTGGCGTTATCCCACCTTGTTTATTTATGTATTTTCGGTGAAACGTTCAGCCAAAAACGTTCGCTATTTATCAGTTATTTTATTGCTTTTCCGTGGTGTTTTTCTGCACAAAACAGCCAGTGTTATTCACATTGGACAAGCGAAGCTTATTGTGACCGAAACAAGATTGATCACAGAAGCGGAGTGGCTCCACACGACGCACACACGTACTGGTACTGTACGTACCGGAGTTTTCCGGTTACAGCCCCTGGGGCTCTATTCGGTAGTCGGTGGGAAATCGGAGTTTGAAAATTATTTTTATGCCCAAATAGAGCCCCATGGGGCTTTATTCGAACCATCTTCCGAATAAAGTCCCACGTAAAATTTTTGTACGTTTCGAATATGGTTCATACCTGATTGCAACACGTTTTTTGTGTCTTGTAGACGCTTTGTATATGTAGAGTGTATTGGCTCCATGTGCCTGAAAGGCAAAGATTTTGACCAAAACGTACGAAATACCAAGTAAAATAGCTCGTTTTCCTCCTTTTTTATCTGTAAATTTAGATCACAAAATGGGTACCAGAACGAAAAAATCTCTATGTTTGGAAAATGTTCCAAACAGAGCCCCACCAGGGCTCTATTCGGGGGGAAGGGCTGTAACCGGAAAACTCCGGTAGGTTCTATAAGCCAACAGGTGCTGCACGTTTGGCACGATAACAACAATAAATGATTTGGCAGCAAGTCACAATGTTTGGATAGATCGATACAGTTTCAACACATAGGTCGGTATCAAACTTGGTGATCGTATGTGACGCCTTGGTAGCGCGTGATTCTTGCGCATTAAGCGTACTAAGAAATTTACGTGGACCACTATTCGTCCCGCTAATTACTAATTCATCTTTGGTCTCTGGGAACATCTTTTACTCTGGACGAAATTATTGGCGTCACTGGATTTCTAAACATCCTTTTCATCATAGCCTCCTAATGAAATGGCCAATGCACGAAGCCCATGCTTACTTCTCTCCTATTGAATTTCTGAGAGACGATATGTTATTTAAATGCTGTCAACAGCATGGGACCTATGGGACCAGCCAAATCGGTGTTCATTGAAATAACGCCGTCATGTAGATTTTGGCCAAATCTACACACATGACGGCGTTATTTCGATTTTCGATGAACACCCAAGGGCTTCACAACATGTGCGCAACATTGCTACACTTTACACGTCATTGCAGTTATAGTAAATTTCCAAATTCGCTGCCGCACAGTAAAGTACGCCCCATAGTTAATGTCAGGTTCTAAACCCGAAAATCAGCTTGTGAAACATTCTGACAGCCAACACACACGCAGCTTGCCAGCCAGCCAGGCAGCTGCGCGCAATGTTTCAGAACCGCGCATGGTTAGCATTCGGGTTTATAACTTGACATTAACTATGGGGCGTATTTTACTGTGCGGCAACGAATTTGGAAATTTACTATAGCATTCAAAGACTTTGGATGCTAACTGCAGTGACGTGTAGTATACACAGAACGCGCCAATGCGACTAGCGACATGCATAATAGCAATAGAAAAGTCAAAAGGAATGAACATGTTGTTCATGTTCAAGAACTGATCAGTGAAGACCGCCATGGCCGCCATGAAGACACCGTGACCTTTGAAATTTAGGGACTCTATAGACTCGGGGCCACCCCCCAGAAACTACCGTACTCCATGTGCTACCGTACCCAAACTTTTGTCACGTGATATACAGATCCATATGAACTTGTAATATTAGTTTTGGTCGTGTCGGTCACGGCCGATCGCCATCGGTGGTATCGAGGTCAAATTTCAAAGTTGTCCGAATGTTATATGTAGCGCCGACGTCGCATGAAAGATTAACAATCTATTTTTAAAACAGCGCGACCCCACCGTGTTCGAGCGCATCCTGCTGCTCGTCGCTGGCAACCGTCCTTGAGTTGTCACACAACCCTTGGTCTGCGGACCACTTACCCGAACCCAACGGCCCTCCAGGGCCACCCCTTATAACCATGTTATGGTGCTGTGGGAAACAGCATCTTGGGACACGTACTGTAGGTGCACAAATGCGGTGTGGGGAGTTCCCTGAAACAAACACAGAATGCACGTGAGATTACCAATAACCTTTTCTTCCGTGATCAGAATGAAATAAGCTTAACATTTTTGGAATCAGCGAAAAATTCTGAACATGATAGAGTCGCTACATATAACATTCGGACAACGTTGAAATTTGACCTCGATACCACCGATGGCGATCGGCCGTGACCGATTCCGTTGACCGACACGACCAAAACTAATATTACAAGTTCATATGGGTCTGTATATCACGTGACAAAAGTTTGGGTACGGTAGCACATGGATTACGGTAGTTTCTGCGGGGTGGCGCGCGAAAATGTTACACTTTTGTGAATATTCGTCGTTAAGTCACTTCAAGGTGCCGGTTCATTTGATTTTTCATCTTTTTCTGGCATTCGTCTTCACACTTTTGTCGTTGCGACTTCTGTCATGTGTGTGTGTGTGTGTGTCGATACTGGATGCAAACAATAAATTGAAATTGAATTGTGAAGTGTTTCTTCTGGCTGCGGAAGGTTGACAGTTTTCCAGAGCGCACTGTTTGAACTGGAGTTGAGACTGAAGTGACACGCATCGGTCATAAATTTACTCACCACCAGGCTGCAGTACACAGGTGTGCTGTATGTGTGTGCAAGAGGCACCCTGATCTAGCAAGATGCACGTGCATTATTATTGCTTGTCTCTGCTCACTGTGTGTGTGTGTTTGCACACGCAAAGAACAAACATGGGCACACTGCAGCAGTATTGATTAATTATGCAACGCTACCAACACCATTCTGTTTCACTGACCCACCTAAATAATAAAAGCAATCTTTAGACGACCGCTCAGCACAGCTCCTGTGGCCCACAGGAGTGCGCGCTGTAAAGCAAGAGCACAACAAGCGAAGCAACACCACACTAGGAGGCGTACGTTGTAGACGAGGACTGGGGATGAGATGGGTCGGCTTCCAGCTGATACCGCTCTTAGGCCTGTGCACCCAGTCCAAATCCAACGTCGTCTCATGCGCAGCTTTTTGCAATTTTTAAGTTTGCCGTTATTTTCTGGAAATTGTTTGCTGAGTATTTTCTAATGTTTTGTCTCATTTTTGTTGAAAGATTTGGTTGGCCCTGTTTCCAAAGTTACAATCAGAAAACAAAATCACCAAAAAACATATCTCGGCACCGGCAGGCATGAAAAGCGAACAGCGCCCGAAAGTGCCTGCTCACTATAAAAGAGTGTATGCTGTGTGTTTTGGTTGCATAAAACTCGTGCGTGATGTTTCACTACCACGCACCACACACTTCTTCACTGCGCCGTACGTATCAACTCAATTTCGACCCCCAAGAAGTCCGTTAGAATGGTCACGTGACCAAAGCACCCCATTGACCCATTTTCACCAAATTGTTTTCCCGGCCTAAATCTATCGGGGGGGGGGGAGGGAGAAGAAATCTTGTCCCTCTTCGGACCGAGGTCTGATTATGACACTGCTAGTCTCCGCTTGAAGGCACAAAAACAGTGAGCGATATAAACTTGGTGATGGGTTAGGACAACACTGGCTTGACAAAACAGCGGGAGACAAAACAGCGCGGGACAAAACAGCGGGGGACAAAACAGCGGTTGCTGAAGGCAGCTATTGATATCTTTGTTAGCTGGCTTAGGCTTAGGCCTAGGCTTGGCATGGGCTTAGGCCTAGGCCTACGCTGCCCTCAGCGAATGTCAATTGAAGAAAAATCATTATTATCAGCAAAAAGCAAGAATATACTGTAAATCCAAAATATTGCTACCGGAACACACACAGGACTGAAAACAAGCGTGGGCTGGTAAATGACGTTAACTGGCTTATCACCGCCCAAAATCAATATTATCAGCAAAAAAGCAAGTATATAAATTCAAAATATTGCTACCGTAACGCACACAAGGCAAAATTGATTCTGTTTGTTTATAATCACCACCATGCCTGATCCTATTCAGCTAAGGCCGCATTCACAATGCAGCGGATTAGCGGGTTAGCGGATTAGCGGATTAGCGGGTTGCGGATTAGCGGGCCCGCTTTTCGCGCACGCTTTTGCATTCACAATGGAAATTGAAAAAGCGGATTAGCGGGTCAGCTAATTGGAGACCCGCTAATCCGCTAACCCGCTAATCCGCTAATCCGCAAAAAGTGTTTGCGCTCACAATGCACGTTGTCCGAGTTTAGGTGAAAAAGTAGATTTACTTCAAAATTTTGTTGTTTGTGTCTTCCTTTGTTCAACAAATGGAAAATTACACACATCAAATCAATCAAATGTTGTTATTCTAAATGTTTCATTGGATTGCAGCATTTCTAGCCAATAAGCAGAAATATAGGAACACCGATCACGAAAATAGCACGAATAACACATAGGCGTATATTAGAGTGGTCAACTCAAGTGGTCGAATCACTTTGTCAACTTACATTGTAGATTCGTCAACTCACCCCGAATGCCATGTATTACTTCTCGCATTTATTTGGGACTGCTGTGAATTGACTAAGTGATTTGACCACTTCAGTTGACCATTGTAATATTAGCCAAACTTCGACCACATGCGCCTCAGGACGCAGTGTTTTTATGCACGAACAAACCTTCGCGTGTGTGATATCATAAGCACTGCACTGTCTAGTTTAGCGCAACACAGACTTGCAGTTTACACGCTGCTAGGTTTATCACTCACTTTATAGCACGATCGATGTAGAGCTGCGAAGCGCAGCGGTAGCGTGCTGCCCTGCTGAATAATAGGGCGCGTGTACGACACCGCCCATGGACATTACTTTACATTATTTTTTCAGTTTTTTTTGTTTTCATATGAAACTGTGTAAAAATAGTTGGCCGCTGTGGCAAAAATGTGAATGAGTTGAACTGCATTCTCGCATTGATTGTTCAAAGCAAGTTATTTCTTCAGTGGCTGGCTGGCTGGCTTTACTTTCGCCACGATGCAAAGCCCGTCGGAAAATACAGCCAGGGTTGGGCAAAAAAAAAACGACGGCGTTTTTTCTTAAAAAAGCGACGTTTTTTTTTCAAAAAAAACGCCTGGGTCGTTTTTCGTTTTTTTTAAACCCTGAATTTCCTTGATTTTCCCTGATTTTTCAGGGAAAGTACCCTGATTATCAAGGAAAATCAATTTTTTGTCCCATTTTTTTCAAAAAATTTTCGACCAATTTTTACTTTGTCGAGATACGTCGATATACGGAGTTTGACTTTCAGTGATGACCCCGGCCAAAGTTGGTCCCACGATGCGGGTCTGATATGGGATCTTAGCAACTCGCTAGAAAAGGGTTGAAACCTGTTTATTTTGCCTCATAACACATAGAATGACTTCATTTAACCCCGTTTTCTTCCCAACATGAGCGTTTTCCAATTTTTTTGGGGGCATATTTTGGTCATCTGGGCGTTTTAAAAAAAAACGTTTTTTAAAAAAAAACGTTTTTTTTAAAAAAACGATTTTTTTTAAAAAAACGTTTTTTGCCCAACCCTGAATACAGCAAGCACATTTTGCAATACAGCATTTTGCAACCATGTCGTGTAGAGTCGAAACTGAACGCGATAATGATACCATACGTTGTAAAAAATCTCTTTTCCAAACATCAAACTGCAACAAAAACGTTTCCAATGAACGCAGGTGGTTAAGCTGCTCATGTATACACTTTTTTCATGCTCTGAAAATGTTTTGAAGGCAAATAATAAACTTCTGAACGTGCGCCTCCGGTGCTAATCCGCAAAAAAATAGAACCAGTTCTAATCGTGAAAAGCGGATTAGCGGACCCGCTAATCCGCTAACAGGCTAATCCGCCTTGCATTGTGAATGCCCACGCGTGCAGCGGATTAGCGGATTAGCGGGTGTGAAAAGTTGCTCGCCCGCTAATCCGCTAACCCGCTAATCCGCTTTTTGCATTGTGAATGCAAAAGCGTGCGCATCTCGCCCGCTAATCGGCTAATCCGCTAATCCGCTTGCATTGTGAATGCGGCCTAAGCGCTGCCGATCTGGTTACCAATCAGTCAGAGTCAGTATGTATATCCAATGCCGGTTCCGCTCAATATCTACTTGAAGTTCCAAACAAAAACAATCACAAATTCGAGCTCCAACCACCCGAGAACTGGACGAATCACGATTGCTGGCAGGTGACTTTCACAGAGGGCTCCAAGCCCTACGAATCAGCTAATGAATGCAGCTTGCAACGTCAACCGTCATCCCATCATCCGTTGCCCTGTTGTTTCACGTGTCTTTTCACATTGTGGGTGCAGAAGATCATCGACAGTGTTTAAATGCACCAGACGGCCGCGGGAATAAAGCACGCGAAGCGACAAATAAAATAACAAAAATTCACCCGGTGATTTCGTCTCTATGACGATTTGCCCGGCTCACCTAAGCTGCCAAAACTGCAACGTGTCACTGGTCTTGCGCATGGCGTGCCCTCAAAGCACCTTATCGTCTGACCTGCTATTTTTTGCTTCAACGCTTAGCCCTCAAAGCAACCCATTGATAAACCCAGTTCGAGAAAGCATATTTTTGTCTGCGGAGGGTTTTGGAATTTAGCGCATGCGCTGCACCGTTACTGTATTTCAGTTCGTGCTCATTCTCAATGTTGCGCTGTTGATCGCCAAGGTCGTAGCTGCCATACTGACCAGTTCGCTGTCAGTCGTCAGCACCGTGGTCGATTCGGCCGTTGATTTAACCTCAGGTGTGTGTGTGTGTGTGTGTGTGTGTGTGTGTGTGTGTGTGTGTGTGTGTGTGTGTGTGTGTGTGTGTGTGTGTGTGTGTGTGTGTGTGTGTGTGTGTGTGTGTGTGTGTGTGTGTGTGTGTGTGTGTGTGTGTGTGTGTGTGTGTGTGTGTGTGTGTGTGTGTGTGTGTGTGTGTGTGTGTGTGTGTGTGTGTGTGTGTGTGTGTGTGTGTGTGTGTGTGTGTGTGTGTGTGTGTGTGTGTGTGTGTGTGTGTGTGTGTGTGTGTGTGTGTGTGTGTGTGTGTGTGTGTGTGTCAGTGTTACTTTAGATTTTAATAATCTAATGAATCGTTATATGATCTCACACAGGTTTCATAATTTGGATCACGATGCGCGCGATCGAGAAGCACAATCCGTACAAATACCCGCGAGGGCGAAATCGGTTGGAACCGATCGCCGTGGTGATCATCGCGATCGTCATGGGCATTGGCAATATATGGATGATTGTGGAGGCGATCAAAAGCATGATTGCTGGGCCGGTGGGTTGACTACTAATTGAGTGAACAAGTACATAATTGATCGATTGATTGATTGAGTGAGTGATTAATTGATCTTAATGACTGAGTGAACACAACTTTCCAGGTTCCAACAACACTCGATTGGGGCTTCTACGCGATCTACGGCGTCGGCACCACGATCAAAGTGATTCTCATGTTTGTCTGCATTCGCTACAAATCGTCAGCTGCTAAGGTCAGAGACGGTTGTTGATCGATTCAAACTTAGCTTTACGAGACTGATCATAAAAACACACTGATGGGGTGATGTTTCACAGACAAATTTATATATACAGGTGTTGGCAGCCGATCAACCGCAGCGCACAGAGAACAAACTCCGTTCAACAATCAGGTGTGTGAATCGCATCAAAACAACGTGGCGTGATGACATTTCATGATCTTCTGCATATGTTTGGCGCAGTAGAGCACGTTGAGACCGACTTGTGCCACGCTGTACGCGTCAGGCGCGCACATCGTCTCGCATTGTTCAGGCACGTGGAGGTCCTTGCAACATCGACGTTGGTCCTTCCCTCTTGCTGCACAGCGCAGAATCGTTGCGAAATCGAATTTCTCGCAGATCTTCTCGGTGATCGATCGGGTCAGCTGCAGCAAGGCGATTCATTTCATGACAGCACTCTCTTTTGTTGCCTGGCTCGATGTACCATAGTAACACTACGCCAACACGAGCCCGATTTCGGAGGTGTCAGATTGGTGAAACGTTCATACGTGGCAGCTGATTTGGGAAATGTTACACGTTGTACAATATGTACACGACATGGTGCATGAGGATTTCTCTTTCTTTGCGTTTTGTAATTGTAACTACACCGCCTGCGGAATCGAGCTCGTGTTGGCGCAGTTTGCCTATATGTCTTTTAGTTGGAATTGGGATTGGGTTTAACCTCTGGTCGGTTTGACGGAAATTTTTTGACTTTGGCATAATTTTTTCCATAAAAGTGCGACAGCTGGTTAGGCATGGATGACAGAAATCCTTTAGAAACCAAGAGTGGCTGACTGTTGCTTGGTATCGTGCGTGAAATGCAAGATGCAAGAACATTTTGATGCCGAGTCAAAATGAAACCAAGCTCAGACCATTGGCTATACCCCATGCCTACTAAATGGGTAAAAAGCAGCCACAGTAGCCGATGTTTTGCCCCAACGCACCAAATCAGCCACCACTGAGTATCGACAGTTGATCTCAGCACAGTCTGTGTTCAACGCCTCGCGTTTGCAACAGTTGAACAAACGCATATTCGCAATCCGGGTTTGCAGACACGGACGGTAGGTGGGCGCGCGGCCGCAGAACTGCGAAACAATAATATGCGTTATTTCGAGTGGCTTTAATTGGGCTTATGTATATGCGTCGGCTGCTTTTTGGGGCTAACCACATGAATGTGGTGATATTTTTTCGCCACAATGCCAATGGCTCAACAAACACATTCTGCTGCTGGAAAAATGGTTACTCTTCATTTCGGAAGCGTGCATGAGGCGAATGCAAGCCCAAGCGCGTATATCAATTCAGTGATTGTCTATTGGTTGGTAAGTGTGGGACGGTCAGAGCAAACGTGACCACACATACAAACTTGGTTATGACCGGTTTTACCAGTTCTGTGCATATGCAGTGTTTTGGTGTTGCCCGTTTCGCCCGATTTTCACATAACTGGCGGTGCACCAGTGCATCGTCAGTACAAATGCACCAGATGACCCATGGAGGCCGATCGCTCTTCAGTAGCCTGACCGACCAGTGACTAACCGGCTGAAAGTTGGGATCAGATGGTGGTCTGTCCTTGAAGAGTGTCTTCAACGCCGGTGTTGGCCGAGTGCGTGTTGGCAGCGTGTACAACTGCGTGGTGGTCTCTGGCAGTTTGCGTGTCGGTCGCGAAGTGGCTGACTGGCAGTTGACTGACGCGCACAATTGGGCGCATTTGCGGCGCACCTGTGCGTGAAGAAGACTTTGGTATAATTATTACTAATAGCTTGGTCACACAAAGAGCGACTTAAACAAGCGTCAGGAATTTTTAAATTCAATAACAACGGTGGTGGCTTCATCCATTCGACTTCACATGGTTATGTGTTCATGACTGGCGCTCGACAATAGAGTGTCGAGAGTGTCCGTGAGATTTCGTCTTTGGGATATCTACGAGGTTTGTCGTAAGTGTGCTTAACAGTAAAGCAACGCCATAGAGTTTCATATTCCTAGTGCTAGTTATACCAGTTATTCGTTCAAATATAAAATTTTCTGGAGCGCAGCCTTCTCTGAACTCTGCCGGCCTCAAAAGTTGTCTTGAAAACCTCCGAACTACGCAGGAAAATACCACTGAACATGAGACGCCGAGACACAACGTGTAGATCTGTGAGCCAATGCGCGAGGTTAATCTTGGCTGGTCGGCCAAAATGATAAGTGTTATGGCTATGTTCGAGATATGTACATAGGTTACAGTAGGCCGAGGTGTAAAGTGATTTTGAAAGATTGAATTCAAAAGTTTTTTGTCGCTTTACCTGTTCCTGTCTGTCTGTCGCACAACAGCTGTACTGCGACTCAAATACGCAAAACGCATCATCACCGCTCGTACGGTGCGCCAGAATTAATAGCGAAATTAGCAAATTTTGGAAATCCATACCTCTGCTGAAAACTTTTCAGTGAAAGCTGGCCAGAAAACTACGGTATTTATTAAAATAAATAAATATCACACAAACTGATCCCTGCTCTGTTGGCAAGCATTACAGGGCCGGCGCAAGTGAAACGTACGCGAATATACATATGTACATGTATGTATGTCACTCAACCTCGTGTATAATGCAAGTTTGTGCTTAAGTTGCGTTTGTTAGGTTGGACAATAGTCATGAATAATAATAAGCATGTATTTACGTGGAAGTTGTGTCATCTTTATTTTGACACACCACCCACTATTTGTACATGGTGTGTAAAATGTATATTTTTTTCAAGTGCTCGTATGTCAGCAGCCGTATGCAATGAACTTGCAAGCCAAAAAACTTTTCTTTCAATGATAATTGCCGGAAAAAAGTTGGAAAATGTTTCTAATAATTTGCATTGTTGCAATATTTCAGTGCCCACAAACTGCTTGATTGTTCCGGCTTTGGAAATTATACGTCCCGGCCCTGGCCTACATGGGCGCACCGACAATTCCGGGGCCTGATGGACATGAGCGAAATAGTTTTCTGGCCAGGCGACATCAGGGTTGGGCAAAAAACGTTTTTTTTTCAAAAAATCGTTTTTTTAAAAAAAAACGTTTTTTTAAAAAAAACGTTTTTTTTAAAACGCCCAGATGACCAAAATATGCCCCCAAAAAAATTGGAAAACGCTCATTTTGGGAAGAAAACGTGGTTAAATGAAGTAATTCTATGTGTTCTGAGGCAAAATAAACGGATTTCAACCCTTTTCTAGCGAGTTGTTAAGATCCCATATCAGACCCGCATCATGGGACCAACTTTGGCCGGGGTCATCACTGAAAGTCAAACTCCGTATATCGACGTATCTCGACAAAGTAAAAATTGGTCGAAAATTTTTTGAAAAAAATGGGACAAAAAATTGATTTTCCTTGATAATCAGGGTACTTTCCCTGAAAAATCAGGGAAAATCAAGGAAATTCAGGGTTTAAAAAAAACGAAAAACGACCCAGGCGTTTTTTTTGAAAAAAAAACGTCGTTTTTTTAAAGAAAAAACGCCGTCGTTTTTTTTGCCCAACCCTGGGCGACATTACTGCTACAGGGTTGCCAATAATCCGATTGGTTTCGTTCAGCAGCTTTGTTTGTGGCTGGGCGTGTTCGTTTGCGCCGGGGGTGTGCTGTGACAAATACATCAAAAGGCACGGCTATTTTGTGCTTTCTTCTTTAGGTTATCCTAATTTGTCCGAGCAAATACTAATTTAAACGCTTTTTTCTTGATTATTGGCTGATGAAACATCTTCAGGTGACATAAATTAGTAAACGCGATGGCTATGCGATTATCGAGTGCGAAAAGCACACGCTACACGTCGTGTAGTGCACGGTCAGAAGCTGATGAAAATGCAGATAGAAGTTCAGTGTTTGTCAACCACGATTCAAACTGCAGCCTAACCTTGCAATTTACAAATTTGCATAATGGAAACAACACAAACAAATATTGATTGCAAAGAGTTTGATTGCAAAGTGCAAAGAATTTGATATACAGGCAACAAGCACACCCAACAGGCACAACAGGGAACACACACGCACAGCTGCAAATACATGTATGTTGTATTATTGACATGACCATCATGAGATTCCATCCACAACCACCTTGATTATCAGGCTCAAGAAATCTTTCGTAGCAACTGATGACTAAATTGGACTGATTCTCATATGTTCGCACACAATGTTATTAAATTACTGCAGAGATCATGACACAATAAATCGGCCCAGTTAGATTCATTGAAAGCCAACTAAGGCGGATTTCGTCGCTCTTATAGCTATTGGTCGCACAATGACTATATGAGAATCCATCCAAAATTTTTCCTGAATTGACAAGCCAGACAATTCAAATTGACATTGCGCCGCAACGTGTAAAGTAAAACTACGCCAACACGAGCCCGATTTCAGAGCTGGCAAAATGGTGAAACATTCATAACGTGGCTGCTGATTTGGGAAATGTTACACGTTGTGGCATACAACATGGAGCATGATGATTTTCTCTTTCTTTGCGTTTTGCAAGTTCACCACCTCCGAAATCGGGCTCGTGTTGGCGTAGTTTGCCTATAATCACACATAAAGTAAGCAGCGAAATGTTTCAGAGATTAAAAACGTGGGTGACCGGCTGGGTTATTTTCAGATGAAAATGTTTTGTGAGAAACGGAAATAGCCCAGTGGTTAAGCGTGGCTCATCCTTGGAATCCTGAAAATCAAGGTGGCTTTGGATGGATTCTCATATGGTCATTGTGCGACCAATAATCGTTGCTCTCGAACCAGCTTAACGTTCGCAAAAATTGCGAGGCAGCTTGAGAAGATTTACTGTTTAGTTTATTTGGTCAACGAAGATGTAGAATTTCTTAGGTCATTATTTCGAATTTCTTGTTTCATTCGGCTTGATTTTTATTTCTGACGATAAAAATCTTTTTTAATCCGCCAACGCTGGCCTGCGCCCTGAACAATAACAAAATCTTGCACTTTTTTGGTTTGCTGTTTTATCAGAAATGGGCATCTAAAACTCACCATTACTTCTCGTCAAACTTCTCTCGTTTTTTTGTAAATTGTGTGCAGAAGTCACCTATTTTTGCAATTGTGATCAAGCGCAGCGTCACCGATTTTGTAGCTTTACCAAAGTCGGCGGCGACGCGCAAGAGTCGGAGATTTAAAATACCGCCGGGCTTCTATAGTATTTCCTTCTTATGCGAGTCAGAGGAAGCCGTGTCAACGTTGTAAGCCAACTCCTAGCTAAGGTCGAAAATCCACAACTCCCCTTGAAAATGCAAAGAAAAAGAAATCACACGTGACATGCACGCTGCTAACGTCACTAGAAGCCTGAAACATTGTTTTTTACGTGGCTTTTTACGTGGCGTGTGACGTCTGATTTCTCTTTCTTTGCATTTTCAAGGTGAATCGCACAATTTCAACCTTAGCTAGGAGCAACTGGATCGCACGTTGAGTATGTGTTTGGACCAATATAATAAGGAAAGACTATATAAGTATGGGCCCGCTCGCAGGCACCCGGGACTTGTGCATATCGGGGAGTGTGTACGTACGGTATACGTGACGTGCATATCCGAAAGGCTGAAACTCGAATTGTGTTTTGGAGCAGTATAATTATGGTATATGTACTGTACCTATCGTTGTTCCTGAGCAACTTTGTGTGTTTTTGCAGAAAATGAACTCAAGCTGCTGGCACCCCGCCGAGTTTGTTGTTGTTTTTTTGGTGTGATCTGATTTGTACAATAGTATAATATACAATTATACTTTTTGCAAGTATTTAAACCCACTCGACTGTGTTTTGGATAATAATATTGCGCAGTTTTTCAAAAATTATAGGTAGTGGTATTCGGTCATGCCCCCACCAAAGAAACAATTGCACTGTTTGTGGCAACTGTGAGTTTTCCTCTTCGTCATGGTTTCGCTGCCGTGTGGTGCACTGTCAGTAATCCAGTGAAAGAAGCAAGTTCGGCACACCTACAAGAAAGTAAATATGCATTGCATTTTGCGGCTTACAAAACTGTTGTTTGTCCCTGAGGTTGTGTGCTTGACCGACGTGTAAACCACGATCTCAATCTGCTCCGCTTTGTTTCTCTGTCGCAAAGTTACATCTCACATGAAAACATGACTCATAACAATTTCCTAATAACTTTCCTCATAATATTATGTTCTTATATTTATAGGTACGTACATATGCTGCATATATTTTGTCTGATAGAAGCCAAAAAATTACTAACCCGTTTGTAGTGAGCCGCGTGATGGGGTACGGACAAAACGGCGGTGGTCAAAACCGCGGCCGTCAAAACAGCGGGTACTGACGGCGGCTATCTTTGTCATTAGAATTAGGCTGGGGCAGGCTTAGGCCTACACTGCCCATAGGCCGGCTTCACAATGCTCGCGCGTTTGCGCATTTGCGCGTCAGCGCGTACCGGAGTTTTCCACTTAAAGCCCCGGGGGCTCTATGCGGAAATTGGTGGAAAATGGACCCTCCGACCAGAAAGAAAAAATCCAATTAGAGCCCCCGGGGGCTTTAAGTGGAAACTTTTCCACTTACAGCCCTCGGGGGCTTTAGGCGGAAAACTGGGTGTTTTCATCGTTGTCAGTGGGGACACTTTAGGCTAGCATTTCGACATTCTGATACCATATTTCAACATGATTGTGAGGATCTTCATCTAAACGTGGCAAAACGTTGGTAACACAACAGAAAAGTGCGGTATTTTGGTCATTCTTACACTAGTTTGAATTATTTTGGCAAGTTTACTGTTCGATGTAAAATCAATGGTCCGTAAAAAAATAAATCCAATTAGAGCCCCCGGGGGCTTTAAGTGGAAAATTTTCCACTTAGAGCCCCCGAGGGCTCTATTCGGGGGGAGGGGGGCTTTAAGTGGAAAACTCCGGTAATGTTGAAGTACGGCCAGGTTGACACGCAAATGCGCAAACGCGCATGCATTGTGAATTCGGCCTCAGCAAACACCTACATATGTATTTAAATGGCCGCTGTCTTTCGAAAACCGCTGTTTTGGTCCCCCGCTGTTATCACCCGCCGGTTTCTCCGTGACACCCCATGATATATGCATACATAGCGAAGCTTCTATCACAAGACTTACTTTATCAGAAAACACTTCATCAGTAATCCGCCTGTCTTCCTGTCTATCAGTCTCATTAACCATTATGCTGCCTGCCTGTGCATATTTATGGTCTCCTTTGGGAAAACAAGGAAAACATTTGTATGTATCTTCCTGACAGAAAGTTTCTGTGTTTGAGGCTATACATGAACTACAATGCTGTTATTTTTCGATGTGTGGGTTGTCAGACAGGATAATAAAACTCAGCAAAGCATCCGTAGGGGATTTTGAAGTGCTTCGTTCAGTTAATAACCTTGCTTAATCTTTTAATCAAAATTTGTATAGAAAAACTTAATCAGACCAGACGGGTGGCTCTATATATAGTTCTCACGCATATCGTTTTCCCTCTCTGATTCTGTCAAGCATATCGTTTGTGGGACGGCAGCTTTCAGTTGAATCAATGATTTTCATCTGTTTGATCATTGTAAATAGGCTCACTCTCGCAGGCTTCAACACAAAATGTGAAGTATACCAAAAATTGTAAGTAAAACGCTGGTGAATTTCAAAAAGATAGACTGCCGACTACCCAACGAGGCAATATCCCGGTTTTGGCTACGTCTACGTCGGATCAAAGATGTCAAATAGGTACGTGCTGTTTCGGATTTGCGTGAAAAACAAAAAGTTAACGCATAAACGTCCCGTGGTCTTCATCTGGAGACCACTCTTGGGACTGTATATGAAAAAAACTGTAAATCGAGCTCATATTGTTTCAAACAATGTTTAGCAAAAATGAAGACCTCTGGGCTCCACCAGACAACATCGTATGTACGAACGTTCATACAAAGCGTTTGAACCGTTTTTATAATGATCTATCCCAATTGGGGGTTTCATATTGAAAAATACGATGCACGGTACTCTGGTGCGTGTCATAAGGTACACTTAATAATTTAACACTGTTTTGATGTGATTTTCAAATGACGGTGCTGTATGGCCGGTCGTCTCCGAGATTTTCTTGTTTTACGTGGAATACTTTGTGATGTCAACTTTAAATTATTTATCTTGATAAACTCTGAAACGGATGAGACAAAGTAGTCTGACTGGAATTGACTACAAATGTCGTACAGGGTGACAAAGATATGTAGGAACGCAACTCTTTTGGAGAACCCGTTCCCTGCACTGAGTCACTCAATGCAGTCGGTGGAGTTTTTGAGTGGTTCTACATGCGACTAGCATATCAGTCGAACGCAAAACTGCAATAGTTTTTGTGACAAAATATGGAACGAAACTGAAGCTCTGTTTAGGAGTTTGCACGCAGTGATGTCACAGCCCAGCAATAAGATCTGCTGGTGGGGCTTTTTGGAGGCAGATTTGCCAGAGGTGTTCGCACTGACCAGCCCTGGCGCCTCGGTCTGTCTGCGAAAGCAGGGCGAAACAGACCAACAGTTACTGCACTCGGTACATTCTTGGCCAGACAATAAAAATTTGAGCTTTTTTTAATTCTGGGCGTTTCAATTAGAATAAATCATCAAACAGGATCACTGAAAAGATCACAGTATCATCGAACGACTAACAAATCTGGGCTAGGCAAAAGGAAACAAATTAATATCACTGAATTTCACTAAGCGCCAGATCGAGTCGACCCCAGTAAATCTTGGTCCATTGGGCGATCGATTATGTTCGATCTTGAGCTCCCATCACTCCACTCCAAGTTGCATCGAAGCTTCAAAGTTCTGGGCGACCAAGGTTGCTCGAGAGGCCAACACGGTTGTGTTCAGCTGGACTGCTTACATCTTGCCATGGTGCTGTTTTTCCTTTTGGTTGATGAAAAGGCGAACATCCATGGTTATTCAAGGATTGTTTGCGATGAATTTAGTCTCTTCTTGATTGGAATCTTGGTACGTTAGTGATGTGGTGGGTAGGATCAGCAGACGAGTTTGGTGTGGGTTACTGTAGTTAGTCGGGTTGGGAAGGGATGTGATGAAACTTTCGATCGAAGATTGATCGAAAGGGAAAAATTCTTCGTCGGTAAAAAAAACCAGAATTCCTGTGCTTTTCTGCTCGTCAATCGTCAGCATAAGCACATGCCGCACGCCTAGTATATTGTCTTGCCCGTAACTCCAGCTTGTTTGTGCATAATTCCATGATATTTTGTCCATGATATTCCATGATGACAGTGGAAGTTTTAGGTAGTGTTTGCATACACCGATGCTCTTGTGGACGTGGTTTGTTGTCATAATGTTGAATGAGTCTTTTTTTTTCGACCGATTTACCACACGAATGTTTTTACTCCCAACGTTTCGTGACCGACTGAGGACACTTTCTCAAGGGAAAAACCTGCAAAAAGACAAGGCAAGAAAAGATCACGAAAAAACTAGAAAAAAGAGAAAAGAGAGAAAATTCAGAAAACATGAGAGCTAAGTGCATGCGACCAACAATCAGAGAGACGTAAACCTCCAGTATCATTGAGCTTTGGTTTGTGCAGTTGAATGTAGAGCGTTTCAGCCCATCGCAGCTGGTGTTCATTACGCTCTTGGGCCAGGATGGTGTCTTTTTGCAGATTTTTCCCTTGAGAAAGTGTCCTCAGTCGGTCACGAAACGTTGGGAGTAAAAACATTCGTGTGGTAAATCGGTCGAAAAAAGACTCATTCAACAGTGGAAGTTTTGTGGTTTCCTTATATGCCACTCTTGTCAAACCGCCACGAGAACGAGTTCTCCAAAAAGGTTGCGGTCCTTGCATGGTATGTATGTACCGGAGTTTTCCACTTAAAGCCCTCCCCCCCGAATAGAGCCCTCGGGGGCTCTAAGTGGAAAATTTTCCACTTAAATCCCCCCGAGGGCTCTAATTGGATTTATTTTTTACGGACCATTGATTTTACATCGAACAGTAAACTTGCCAAAATTGTTCAAACTAGTGTAAGAATGACCAAAATACCGCACTTCTCTGTCATTTTACCAACGTTTTGCCACGTTTAGATGAAGATCCTCACAATCAGGTTGAAATATGGTATCAGAATGTCAAAATGCTGGCCTAAAGGGTCCCAACTGACAACGATGAAAACACCCAGTTTTCCGCTTAAAGCCCCCGAGGGCTGTAAGTGGAAACGTTTCCACTTAAAGCCCCCGGGGGCTCTAATTGGATTTTTTCTTTCTGGTCGGAGGGTCCATTTTCCACCAATTTCCGCATAGAGCCCCCGGGGCTTTAAGTGGAAAACTCCGGTACATACATGGTCGAAACTTGGTCGAGCGCCGGCCATAATTCTTATTACACATTTTGTTTCCATTTTTTGCTGTTTTCAGCTGTGTGCGCATCTGGTGGCTCATTTGCAGCAGATACCCGCCCACTGATATACTGTATTTTTTCTGATAAGCGCCCGATGCGTTTATTTTTCGGGGATGCATGACCCTTGGGCGTTTCTTGGAGATGGGCATGGTTGAGAATTTTTTTAGGAACGCGGCGATTTTTGTTAACATCGAATTCAATCATAAATTGAGCCCCAGAAATTTCTTTATCGTCTCAAGTATGAAAAAATATGCAGAAAAATACGGACCCAGATTCATGTCATGTGTAAAGTTTTCGAATGTCGATGGCGTGTAAATCTAGTGAATTCCAGATCGTGTGTTCATCGTTCATAAAGGTGGAGTTATAAATACTTGTTCATTTTGGGCTTGTAGATAGACAACGAGGATAAATTTTTGTTTGAGTCATATTCTGTGACGGAGTTAGAGCACTAATTTCGACCAGCGTAAAAGTCGTGCATTTGATGCAGGGAAGAGCTTTTACGCTGGTCGAAATTAGTGCTCTAACTCTGTCACAGAATATGACTCAAACAAAAATTTGTCCGCATTGTCTACAAGCCCAAACTTGACAAGTACTGTAACTCTACGTTAATAGTTGCCATACAAGGTAATCAGGTTGATTGGACGTTTAGAAGAGAGACTGGAGCGTTTTATTTGGGATGAACGTTGACGTTGATGAACGGGTTTAATGGGGGTCTCCCTAATTGACCCCCACTGACCCCCACTGGCCCCCACCCTTTTAATGGAGAGTTGCGTTTATGAAGGAAAACACAGTACAGTGTACCAGTAAATTTGATTTCAATGGATAAAACTTGATTATGTCATCCTGCAGCAGCCCATTAGCCGGTTGGTTTCATATCTTGTTGACATCGAGTCTGCGTATTGGGGGACTTAACGTTGTCAATACATGTCCACAGGCGGAAAATTTATGAATATTTGCGAGCATAATTATGTCCCTACACGTGACTGAAAGCAAAGTTCAATATTATTTCCACAATGAAACCTTGTATACATGCGCAAGTTAGCTTATGTCCTTTTCTGGCGACGCAACAGACACAATCTATGTTTTTAATAAATGTCGAGTCAAAATTAGCCTAAATCCGTCAACCATGGTTTATAGCTAATCTTTCCGAGCGTTGGTTCATAGTTAACTTTATGCATAGAGACCGACAGACACGCCTGCGGCTACATGCTGTACGTGTCCGTTTCTAATAATTCATCGTACAGTGCAGCCTCTTTATAGTGATGTAATTGGGATACCTTGATCAAGTGATGATATACTGAATGACATCCACAGTGGTGTTCATAATGTATAATTTGGAGGTCTTATCAACTATGATTAAAAAAGTTCATGACAGAAAGATCTTCTTCATAATAAGGAACACGCTTCGTTATGCCAGAGACTGTGTGAACGGTAAATCGGGATATGCACGTTCCACGGAACATGCCTCCAATTAACCATGACTGCGCATTTTGAGCTCGCTTTCAGAAAACTTTCACCAGCACTTGTTTGTCTCGAATTTTACGTGGGAGTAATTCCGTTATTTTTTTCATTGCTCCAGATCCTCGCAATTGCACATGTCCGGTGGCAACCCTGTTTCCTTCCGCTGACGTTGGGTCATTCCCCGCGGCAAAAGCGACTCGCTTAACTCACGTGAGGGTGTATTGCTTTTTTCGCAATTGAAATTTTGACTGCAAAACATACGTATGTTTTTTAAGTAAGGTTTATGGACTCCACTTCGACTGGGTTTGACACAATGATGTTTTCTGACAAGTTTTTTAATATCCAAAAATGTGGTGCCCCAAGCGAATTCACATTGTCACAGATGCAGCTTCATGCGAGCAATTGGTCACCCGAGCATGTGCTTAAAATCCCACAAGGTACAACATGAACAGTCATCGTTCCCATGCGATGCGACCAGTACGTTGTATTTTTTCAATTTTTCGAGTGGTGTTCCGGTCCTCTTTGATCTCTCAGTTTTTTGTTTTCACACGTCCCTGCCAAGGCTCAATACTATGCATGTTCTGTTTTCAACTTCATTGGAAATAAAATACGTGCTGTGTTTATGTTTATTGCTGTCTGCATTCGGTTGGGTCACGCAAGCGTTTTGAGTGTCCTGAAGTTAATTTATTTGAATTTCTATGAGGTCAACTATATTGCCAATTATTATCTCACATGGTGTACATGTGCAGTAACTATATCCACCTACCTACCTATAGGTAGCAGGTCCATGAACATCTGGGCTCTCCACTTATAACTTGCGTGTACTTCGGTTCAAGCGATTCAACTTCAAAAAACTCACGTGACAACACCAGTTATTTCTCGTCAAAATGTCATAACCAGGCATCGACAGAAGCACAAGATTGTCAAGTACTTTCGTAAAAACGTATCGGGTCAGTGGGTGAACAAACAGAATTCAAAAAGAGAGCCACGATCTGATCCCAAGATTATTACCGCTTTGCGGTTTAACAAAGTCTAATTAAATCGAATGCCGTTCGTGATTGCGATCAAATACCTCCCCCGCGTCGCGCACCGTGTGGTTTCTGTTCGGTTCTTGGGTCTTGAGCCGCAAAAATTTGAAAATATTTTAGAACTTTTGACGAAAACGAAAAACACAGACGAATTGTATAAAGACAATTTTTGTCGCTGACTGAAGTAAAAGGTTCGTGTTTTCGTTGGTTCTTCGGAACTACCGGCACCAGCCAGGCACAGCACAAGAACCGCCCTTCTAAACCTCAAGAACTACAAACACGACTCCGGGTGTAGTTAGAGCTCAACGACACTGAATCAAAATTGCGGGTTTTACATCTTTTACGCTGTGGGAAATGAGTTGCATCACTAATTTTTTTAATATCCTCAATTCAAAAAAGTCACGTGATCAAGGCAGATCACATCCGATTCGATACGATCACCTAATTTGATATTGCTCTACAAGTACACTCCGATTCCAATTACTCCCTTAAAACCAATTATCCTCGAACTATATCGAGGGTATCGTGAAAAAAGTGACCAAGCGCCATGAAAGGGCCAACCCCCACTAACGACGACGTATTTTAGTTCAGGGCCTCTTCTTGTCTCCCACCACAAATTTGACTCGGAAACGTCCTTTAAATATAGAGTTATGAGCGTTTGAAAAAATGACCAAGCGCCACCCTAGAATTTTTGGCGCTTGGTCACATTTTCTTTTTTTGTGAAAAGTGACCATGGCACTTGGCGAAGCCCTGCTTCGGGGCAAAAAATGACCAAGCGCCAAATTGAATTGTTTTCAGCAGAATTTATCTGGGGAATGAAGAAAATGAAAAATCGATCATGTTGATTTCGATGCCGGGCGTATTTCGCAAATTGGGACTGAAATTAGGATGTTGTACTAACATCGGACAAAAAATACAATGTCATCGAATGCGCTGAAACCTTGCATTTTTTAATTTGGGTTACTTGTTAAAAACATTTTTAAGAATAAGTTGTGACACCAACAGCTGGCACAAATATTAAAAAATGCACTTAGGCCGCGTACAGATAGAGCTGGTTCTGGTTCTGGTTTTACTAAAAAAATTTCTATGTCCGAAAACCAGAACCAGAGCCAGCTCTATATGTACGCAAAACTGGAAATATTTCTGGCGCAATATTTTTTATTCTATGTCAGAGAACCAGAAATATCTCCAGCTCTATCTGTACGCAAAACTGGAAATATTTCTGGCGCAGTTCTAAACATTTATGTCCCTGGGTTATTTATGAAAAAAACGTGGTGGGTGCTTGTAACATTTTATTTGATTACAGGGTGTGCCGAAATACATACACCTGGTATTGATTATTGTTTGTGCAGTCATTGTTTCGATTTGTGATAAGATTTGGCTAATTTTTTATGGTCTGATGTGGGCGCTTTGCCAGCAACCTTCGATCGTTTGCAAACATGTTTTCAGATACCGGAGAATTCTAAACAAGGCCCCTAATCTGCTGGGCTATCAGCACTAAACCTCTGACTTCGATACAGTTTGTTGATGTACTCGTCCATGCTGAGGAAAGCAGAGACGCCGCTGGGAGGATTTTCACTATGGTGTTTGAGGTACATTTTCCAAAAAAGCAGTTCAAGCGGTTTATTTGCTGATTGGTCGGACTTTTACACTTAAGAATTTCCGTTGAGCACCTTGTGCTTGAACCGGTTTTTTGGAAAATGTACCTCAAACACTGTGGTGGTGTTCTCCCAGTGGTGTCTCTCTGCTTTCCTCAGCATGGATGAGAGAGAACATCAACAAACTGTATCGAAGTGGAAAGTTTAGTTCTGATAGCGCAGCAGACTAGGGGCCTTGTTTAGAATTCTAAGGCACCTGAAAACACCATACCTGAAAACATGTTTGCAAACGATGGAAGATTGCTGGCAAAGCGCATACAGCAGACCACAAACAATTAGCCAAAGTTTATCACAAATCGAAACAATTACTGCACAAACAATAATTCATACCAGGTATATGTATTTCGGCACACCCTGTGATCAAACAAAATGTTGCAAGCACTCACACACCACGTTTTTTCAAATAACATAGTGACATAAATGTTTCGAACTGCGCCAGAAATATTTCCAGTTTTGCGTACAGATAGAGCTGGAGATATTTCTGGTTCTCTGACATAGAATAAAAAATATTGCGCCAGAAATATTTCCAGTTTTGCGTGCAGATAGAGCTGGCTCTGGTTCTGGTTTTCGGACATAGAATTTTTTTTAGTAAAACCAGAACCAGAACCAGCTCTATCTGTACGCGGCCTAACATCCGTACAACCCACTAAATTATGCCTTTTGAGAACTTGTGGACATTTGACGAATTTTGTCCGATGTTGGTACAACACCATATTTTTTTCACTTTTGGCAAGTGACGTTTTTATGACAACCTAATTTATGTCCCCAATGTTTAAAAATTCCCCAGTTCATATTTTCGTTTCACCCAACTACGACCAGGGTTGGGCAAAAAACGTTTTTTTTTTCAAAAAATCGTTTTTTTTTTAAAACGCCCAGATGACCAAAATATGCCCCCAAAAAAATTGGAAAACGCTCATGTTGGGAAGAAAACGTGGTTAAATGAAGTCATTCTATGTGTTCTGAGGCAAAATAAACAGGTTTCAACCCTTTTCTAGCGAGTTGCTAAGATCCCATATCAGACCCGCATCGTGGGACCAACTTTGGCCGGGGTCATCACTGAAAGTCAAACTCCGTATATCGACGTATCTCGACAAAGTAAAAATTGGTCGAAAATTTTTTGAAAAAAATGGGACAAAAAATTGATTTTCCTTGATAATCAGGGTACTTTCCCTGAAAAATCAGGGAAAATCAAGGAAATTCAGGATTTAAAAAAAAACGAAAAACGACCCAGGCGTTTTTTTTTTTAAAAAACGTCGTTTTTTTTAAGAAAAAACGCCGTCGTTTTTTTTGCCCAACCCTGACTACGACTGCTATGATTGTATTGTGAATGCAATCTCAGTATCCTGATTTTTCAAGGAGAAACAGTGTTGAGTCAACACTGTATTATCACCATCATACATGTTGAATTAGCGACTCGGTCGGGGCGTGCGAAGTGCAGCCCTTCAAATGAGGCGTGCGAAAGACAAATTGCGTCAAATGAGGCGTGCGACGTACAGTGAGGCGTGCGAAAGACATCCGACACAAAATGAGGCGTGCGACGTACAGTGAGGCGTGCGAAAGACAAACTGCGTCAAATGAGGCGTGCGACGTACAGTGAGGCGTGCCAAGTACACTGCGGCGTGCCAAAGTCGGCCAAGATGAGGCGTGCGAAAGACAATCGACACAAAATGAGGCGTGCGACGTACAGTGAGGCGTGCGAAAGACATCCGACGTCAAATGAGGCGTGCGAAAGACATCAGACGTCAGATGAGGCGCGCGAAGGACACCCGACGTACAGTGAGGCGTACGAAAGACATCCGACGCCAAATGAGGCGTGCGAAAGACACATCCACTTCAAATGAGGCGTGCGAAAGACACACCCACTTCAAATGAGGCGTGCGAAAGTCACCCGCACTTCAAATGAGGCGTGCCAAGTTCAGTCGTGTATTATGTACCACTGACATCTGCAGTGGCTTGTACCATGCTGATATATGATGCGGCGTACCAAGTACGCTTAGAATGAGGCGTGCGAAGTACATCGGACGTCAAATGAGGCGTGCGAAGTTCGGATTTTCGGAACTCGCTTGTAAAGGCTCGTAGAGCGATTCTGAAATCAGTTCTGGAATCGATTCATTTTTGCGTGGTTTATACTTTTTTAATTAATTGAAGTCCTTAATTGATTCCGGAATTTAATTCGGAATCAAAAAATCACCGATCGATCGATCACCGCCGATCCGGATCAGCGACCGTTGCTTGCCGTGCTGCTCTTATATATGCATTTGGCGAAACATTTTTGCCCGTCAGTGCACTAGTGTGTTGGCGACTTTTAGAGTGAAAATCCTCGATTGGGCTGTAGGATACCGTCCAAAACTTGCTATGAACATAAAGAACAACATATATTGTGCCTGCGAAATATACATGCGGCGCGCAATGTACAGTGGGACAAAAACGACAACAGTATGCGACGTAACATTTGTTTTGTGCCTCGCACGCCTCAATGTACATTGTACGCTTCAACTCGCATGTTTATGGACGTTCACGGCGATGTTTAGACTGTGTTCTGACAACTGATCGAACTTCAGCAGACTAAAATTCTTCAATACACTAGTGTACTGACGGGCAAAAATGTTTCGCCAAATGCATATATAAGAGCAGCACCGCAAGCAACGGTTACTGATCCGGATCGGCGGTGACCGATCGATCGGTGATTTCTTGATTCTGAATTAAATTCCGGAATCAATTAAGGACTTCAATTAATTAAAAAAGTATAAACCACGCAAAAATGAATCGATTCCAGAACTGATTTCAGAAACGCTCTGCGAGCCTTTCTAAGCGAGATCCGAAAATCCGAACTTCGCACGCCTCATTTGACGTCCGATGTACTTCGCACGCCTCATTCTAAGCGTACTTGGTACGCCGCATCATATATCAGCATGGTACAAGCCACTGCAGATGTCAGTGGTACATAATACACGACTGAACTTGGCACGCCTCATTTGAAGTGGATGTGTCTTTCGCACGCCTCATTTGGCGTCGGATGTCTTTCGTACGCCTCACTGTACGTTGGGTGTCCTTCGCGCGCCTCATCTGACGTCTGATGTCTTTCGCACGCCTCATTTGACGTCGGATGTCTTTCGCACGCCTCACTGTACGTCGCACGCCTCATTTTGTGTCGATTGTCTTTCGCACGCCTCATCTTGGCTGATTTTGGCACGCCGCAGTGTACTTGGCACGCCTCACTGTACGTCGCACGCCTCATTTGACGCCGTTTGTCTTTCGCACGCCTCACTGTACGTCGCACGCCTCATTTCAGGGTTGGAAAAAAAAATTTTTTTTTAAACAAGTTTTTTTTTTTAAAAAAAAAAATTTTTTTTTAAAAAGTCTGAGATTCGGGGAAATTTTACCAAATTTGCCTAAAAAACGCGCAAAATCGCGAAAAAATGCAGCTTTAATTGACAAGTCACTTTTGTGACTTGGTTTGCATCACTTATCAAGGGTGTTTACGTCACTTCGGTACGATCCAACAGTCTGTGCTTGATATGGACCGATGATTGCTGCTCTGTGGTATCGGACACAACAGTTTGTGGCCGAATAAGCAAGATTCACTCGTAAACCACACAGAATTGAGAATATAAGCTGCAGAAATACTTGTCGGGCAGCTGAATCAGTCGTATACGACCGACCTGATGAGGTATGACATCGAAGTACCATGTAGGCACATACATACTGTGTCTCATGTATCAAGGGAAGGTATAATAACATCATTTGGGGTATCTTAGGTACCAAATACATGCCCCAAAGGTGATTTTGTGAAGAAAATTTTTCGACCCTTGAGAAAAAATGACAAAAAATAACCGCCAAAAAGGCCATTTTTGGACGTTTTAGAACATTTTGTTCCCCCGAAAATTTTTAAAAAAAAAATTTTTTTTAAAAAAAAATTTTTTCAAAAACCTTTTTTTTTTTAAAAAAAAATGTTTTTTTTAAAAAAAAAATTTTTTTTGCCCAACCCTGCCTCATTTTGTGTCGATTGTCTTTCGCACGCCTCATTGTACGTCGCACGCCTCTTTTGACGCAATTTGTTTTTCGCACGCCTCATTTGAAGGGCTGTACTTCGCACGCCTCCAACCGAGTCACGCTTAAGTACTAACCGAGTCACTAATTCAACATGTATGATCACCATGCACAAAGAATCATAGCGTGTGTGGATGTGGATTACTGGAGTGCACAAACGCAATGCACACACGCGCACTACACACACAGCTAAGTTTATCACACTGTTTATCGCCCGCTTGGCCAGCTGACACGTAGCGCAGCGGTTGCATGTTGTCCTGCTGACTGAAAGTACGCGTGCTCGACGCCGCCCAGGAACTCATCTTTTAATTTTTTCAGATTTTTTTTGATTAATGTGAATCCTGAATGAAAATGTATTGTTTCTGCCACGTCAATATTAGGCTCGTATTCTCGCATTGATTGGCAAATGAATGGCAGTTTCATTCGTGCAAGGGATTGGCCAAAAACCATCGGCCTTGCACACTTTTGGTGCATTTTATTTTCTGCAAAATTATGCTGCGAAATTCTGATGATCATGGGAGAATGTCAAAACATCGTCAGGGTTCCGCCCATCAATCTTTCATGAAGTGAAAACGAATGAAAGAGAAGCAATGTCGCTTGGTCATTTTTTACCCTGAGGAACGGCTGCGCCAAGTGACATGGCCACTTTTTACAAAAAAAGAAAAAATAACCAAGCACCATATTGCTTGATTTTCGATTGAAACTGATGTTTCAAGTGGAGTTTTTCATCGCAAGTTATAGAGTGCCTTCTGTTACGTCGCTTTGATAAGAATCAGCCACTGAAAAGCACTAAATTTGAAAGTAGAGCGAAATAAATTTCAAACCCGTTTTTCTCGAAAAAATTATTTGGCGCTTGGTCATTTTTTTCACGATACCCTCGATATATCTCCGACTTATGTATACTCTGACAATTCTTTTTGGAGAAACTTCTCAAACGCGTTGCCTGATCCGTAAAGCGCATGATGCGTACACTGGCTATAGCGGTCACGGGACTTCCGTAGCCAGTGCACGCATAATGCGCTTTACGGATCAGGCAACGCGGTTAAAAACTTTCTCCCAAAAGAATTGCCAGAGTATATGTATGTGTGTACATGTCTTATCAGGGGGACTAAGGGGAGATGAGAACGTGTGCTCTTGATTGGAAGAAGTACACCCAAGTGCGCATTGCACAGTGGTCAAACGTCATGATCTGATCGGATCGGTCTACCCAGAAAAATTACACATGTCACTGTAATTCGATCGGACAGAGCAGGTGAACTCGGTTCCTATGACGTGATCGAACCTGCCTTAAAGGAGTCATGTGACCTGCGTAACAACTACAGTAACGATGTTTTTATATAATGCACTCAACCGGTGTGCTTGACAACCGTCCTTGAGCAGCTAACATCGTTAATAAACACAAATGGTTGTCAAGAAAGAGCAAATGTCATTTGCAAAACGAAAGGTATCCAGCCTTGATTGCTTGGTTATGTTGCTTTGCGCTGGACACGTAGGACACGTATACTTTTTACCGGAGAACTAAGATCTACGCCCCCTGAGGTGCTCATTTTACTTTTAGATTCGAAAACAAACATTATCTGAAGTAAAGCATACGAAAGATTATTCAAGAAACATGCGTAAGCACCCTTGGGGTTCATGCAGAGCCTCCGGTACAACTACATTCCTTTGTTTTCCGAATAAGCGCCACTCTGAGGGGGGTTAATCGAACTTTTCCGGCACAACAATCTTTCGTATCACGTTTGCAAGCCCATATTGACTTTTAATCCGGTTAAATTTAAGCACTGATCAAATCTGAGCTGTTTATTGTCAACAAGCAAATCTCCACAATACATAATTGCATTCTGAGCCAATCCCATGAATACGGTTAGGTGAAAGCAGTTCCTGGCGCAAGATCTACCGTATGTTCACGGCTCATTGTAAACTTCCGTGTTCACTTTGTGACGGCTCAACTTTATTGATGGGCCCACGAACGTGCATAATTTCGGGCGCAATCAGCTTAAAAAAACAATTCTTTTTCGTTTAAGGAGCTGCGTCGTGATTTATTGTTTATAAGGTCCAAGGTTCACATTCACATTGAGGTCATCACAGCGGCTTTCATTAATCTGACGAGACATAGTAAGAACCCCATATCAGAAATTGCTGAGGGCTGATCAGTAGCCGAATAACCCCCAGTAGGGTCTTATTTGGCAAGTTTTCCGAATAAGCTCCCGGGGTTTATTTGGGTATTTGTTGTTTCAAAATCTCAAAACAGACGCATGTTCCAAGTAAGCCCCCTTAGGGGGGGCTTAATCGAACTTCTCCGTCAGTTGTATCTGAATCTACACTGTATCTATCCATCTAAAGGCAACCTTTACACAACATTCGTACCAGATCCCCGAAGAGCTGAACACACATAGGTGAAGAGGTGGCAATAGTCAACAGAACCTTGCTATTTTTGTTCGGATTTGTGGTTTCGTCATCTGCGGGTTTGTTATCGCTCGAGCAGCAAAATAATTGCACACAAAGCTGTAAAGCTCGCTTTTTGACGCACGTTGCGGTGTGATTAACTTTTGTGGAAGCCCGCCAATCACAACTTCAAGAAAAACAATGATAAGGTGAGACAGTGGTGGCTCCAGCCTTCGGTCAAGGGGGCGGCAAACCCACAAGCATTCTTTTATCCAGTGCTGGGTGCATTTTTTTAAAAATCGTTTTCATAGATAGTGCTGGTTTAAGTTTTTTGGCGATTTCAAGCCAAACACCGCACAAAACATTACCATGCGCGCGCAGCGCACTACAAGTTTGGACGCGCGCGAAAGTTTATAGATATTGACGATACTATTCCATAAACTTTTTCGGGTCACAAAGTTCCACGATCATACAGTGTTCGATTATATGTAGGTCCCGGTATAGTTAAAGCGGCCCCGCCGCTATTGTTTTTTTGGTTTTCGACCTCGGTTTTTTCACTTATATCGTTTGTTGGCATCGAAATCAAGAACATTAGTTTTGACGAACTTCACCAAAATGGCGATTACCCACCGAAATCGATCCGCCAAGATGGTCTATCGGGAACAAAACTGTCCGATATTGATGCACTTTTGCACATGATGATCAGGAATGACAAGAGAAATTCAAAATCACTGGGGCGTGATATAGGCGGCGGGTTACGGTAGCCCGATAAAACATTAGCTCTTTTGTAAATAACAAATGTTTTGTCAACCTACCGTAACGCGCCGCCTATACCACACCTCTGTGATTTAAATTTTGCTTTGGAAATCCTGATTTCCATGCACACATAGTGCATCAATATTGGGATAATTTGTTCCCGTATGCGGCCATGTTGGTTGATCGATTTCGGTGGGTAAACGTCAGTTTGGTGAAGTTCTTGAAGGTTAATGTTCTTCATCTCAGTGCCAACTAACGATTAATATTAAAAAACCGAGGTCGAAACCCCCAAAAAACAATAGCGGCAGGCCCCCTTTAAGGTACTGAGTACTGTAACGTTGGTTGACATTGCATGTCATTACAATTCTGCAGATGTGCAATCTTTTTCGCGCATTTTCACTTGCATACCTACATATGTACCTACCGCAACTTGCTTTGACAAGGTCGTAAAAGCTCCTATTATGTGTGATTATGTGTTCGACGACTTTCTTTGACGAGATGATTTGACCACATTACTATAAGCCAAAATTTCTTTCAGAACATTTGCGAATCTTGACTCTGTGCACTTCAGAAATTCAAACGTCGAAGCAAAACAATGCATTACATTAACACGACCCTAATCGACGTTCTAAACAGGACCGCAATGCCGGCTGAAATGGGTCACAATCCTGCGACGAATGTGGAGCTGTTTTGGCACCATGCCATCACGAAAATAATGTGTTACTACATTGTGATCGTGTGCGTTTGCGGAGTGATCGGCAATGCGCTTAGGTGTGGGATGGGAGTTTGCGAGTTGTTTGCAATGTGGAATTTTTAAGTCATGTTATCATGTCTTGGCGGTCTTTATGTGGCCAAGTGACTTTTACGCTCAGAAAGTTTCGAGATCTATTGCTGATGTCACTAATTTCGAGCAGCGTAATCAACATTTGCGTTAATGGTACTTGGTGGCATCAGAAAATCGTAGAAAAACATTAGGCCAAATGTCACGTGACCAAAACAGACATGATCGGATCACAAAGTTTGAAATCAGGAGCTAGTTTCTTTTCGGTTTAGAAGTTCTGCCTGGTGTGGAATGCAAAATTCTACACCTTGATCTAATTTTTTCACCCCTGCCTACAGCTAGTTCTACCCCCGTGAGCTTCTGTCCCAAAATAAAGGCCCAAACTAAGGCGAAAATTGATCAAAGTGTAAAAAATTGTACCCATCGACTGAGCTGGGTAGAAATATGTTTTTTGGACTTGGGCTGCTGCAGCATAAGGTCCCCTCTCACTCAAAGTTCGGCGGGGAAACTTTTTTGGGTGCGACTATATCGCCTCACGCAGTTTTTACCCCTCAGGCCGCATTTTGCACAGGGATAGAGTGTAGAATTCTACACCAACGGATGGAAACTTAAATTCTACCCAATTTTATAACACATAAATTTCTACCGGTAGAATTCAGTTATCCGAATGTTTTTTGTGGCCGTGTGGCAACATTTTGCGAAAAATTAGTTGTGGTCTTGTTGGCCCCAGTGGGTGGCAATAAGACAAACAACAAATTTTTTCAGGGTAGAATTCTACACCGAATAGAAACCGGCTTCTGATCATATTTACATACACTTTTAGTTTGACGCTGATCTGGAACAATGAGCGACTAAAGAGGATCCCATCAAATTATCATCTGACAGCCATGGCCCTGAGTGCATCGGTGTTTCTGCTCAGTTTGCTGTCAGCGATCGTGGAATACCAAACCCAGATCACCATTTATACGAGTTGGTTGAAAATTTCGAAAATATGACTGTGCTGTAGATTTCGAAAACTTCGGAAAATTTTCCTGAACTTTTTATTTCCCTGATCTATCAGGCACGATCGGTTGCAAACTGATCACGTTCGCATCGCACATTGCCGATTTCGTGTGCACTTGGTCGATAACGCTGTTGAGCGTCGACCGAGCCGTCGTCGTGTATCGACCCAGAATTTGGCGCGTTTGGATGCGGTAAGTTTGAATGGCTTTTTGCTAAAATTTCCACTTCTTAGTTCTTGTAAAAAATTGGAAAATTTTTTCCCACGTTTTCCAGTCCGACAACCGTACGTTTGACGGTGATCGTCGTCGTTGTTGCTGCTGTCACATCGAATGCGTGGATCGTTATATCCGCTGCCGAGGTGCTGTCCCGTAAAACAGATATTTCAGTGAGATGAGAAACTTAGTCGTTTGATCTTCTGTTCATTGTATGGAGACTCCCATCGACATCGGGGGAGCCACGTTTTTACACTGATAGAAAATTGCGCTACTTCAACTCATGCGGAGGTCAACAATGCATATACGCTGCGACCAGCGCTGCAGTTTGACGGTCAAACTGCAGCGATAGTCGCAGCGTTTGTGCATTGAAAGCTGATGCGGTCCCAGCCACTAAATTCCTGAATTATCAATATGAATACACAAAGCTGCCTGATTTTTCAGGTGAACGGCCAGTGTGACATCGCCGGCGGTGCGCATCAGGCGATCTACGTGATCATGAATTCGATCGAGACTGTCGTGTGTCTGATCGTGCCCATTTGTGTGATCACCATACTTAATATTGCAATGGTTAGAATGTAGAACAATATTTGGGTTTACTATATAGGGTGATATTTTCGAAACGGTGTAAAGGTCAGTTGTGTGTAGAGGTCGGTGGAAAGCTCGGTCGACAGCTCAATGTAATAGACCTCGGTGTAAACTTGAAACATTCCACGTTAGTAACAGGCAATGTTTCACGTTTGCACCAAGCTATGCCGACCGAGCTTTCGACCGAAGTTTACGCCGACCTTTACGCCCAACTGACCCTTACACCGTTTCGAAAATTCCACCCTTAGTCGGTGAATCAACAACCAACAGAGATGCTTAGGCCTTCGTCAGTGGGAACGCAGCATTATAGGATCTTAAAATCTGTCAGAAATTTATAATACATGAACATAATCACCATGAACAGGTCTGCCGGTACACCAAATTCACGGAGGCGCAAAGAGTTCGGTTCGACAAAGCGAGCACCATGTACAAAGATGGACTGTACGATCAGATTGAGCTGAATGACACTGGTACACCCATACAGGTTCGGGTGACGTGCATAGTACAGTCTGCTTATAGTGGCCACAGCGGGCATATTTGTTCGTACCCAGGGGTATGTCAATCAGGCTAAACGAAAAATAATATTGTTTTGCACCCACAACTTGGCTTCTGGCGATGGAGGAGTGATGAATTAGCATAGTTGAGTCTTACCAGTTTAAAACAGGCACATAAGTTGTACACAAGCACAATAATGCTGTGATAATCTTTGTTCTTACATTTCTGGGAATTGTAAATTCGACGCATTTGACGAGGTCTAGTCGAATTTTACTAGTCCGGAATCATCACCGTGCTACATACAGTACTACCCCAATATGGCAGGTCACGCAGCGCACCGATCTGCCAATGACGCTCAGTCAGAACGGTTGTCGAAGATCGACCTCAGCGCTGCTACAGTGCCAACAGCAAAAAGCGACACACCAGCAACAACAACAGAGGAATAGTGGCCAAATACAGTCGCAATCAGACAAACAACAACAGCATAATCGGACTAACGACGGAACGGTGACTGCTGCTGCTGGCCAAGTGCACAAACTGACGAAAATGAAGAATACTACGAAACATTATTTGTTCAAGAGTTCTTCGTCGGGCGCTGATAGTTCGCCGTCAACTCCGGCCATCAACAAGTACAACAACAAGAAGTCGGGGTCAACGCGCGTGTCCAGAAATGGCAAGTGCTCCCGGTCAACGCATTCGAGCACGAGCCTGTCAGCAAGCACCAGAGGTGCACAGATGGTGAGTGATGGACAGCTGGACAAGTAGAGGTTTCGCTTCGTACAGTAGCTTTTTGGTGGCTTAGCAAAGTTGCGAAATAAGCACGAAACACGGGCAAAATATAATACTTAAATTAGGAATCTATCAGGTTCTCAGACTGGGAAACTCTGCACCAGACTCAAAACAATGCCCAAGAATGTGTGTGCAGATGTAAAGTGTAGCCATCCGAAACGTTTTTGGTGGCGTCGAAAGTGCTAGAAATTAAATTTTTATGCATGAAAGATGCTGTCCTGCTACGAATTCACGCCACAGAAGAAAGCTCGAAGCTTTTGTTCAAGCTAAGTGAAACTGGTCTTCATGAAAATCAAATTATACAAGTGTTCCAGGGTTCGCTAAATGCCACCGAACGCAAGTTGACGCGTATTCTGCTTACTCTGACCTCACTGTTCGTGGTTCTCAACGCTCCACACTACATTCTTCGGGTCTGTCTCTATTACGGTCTGTTAGATCAAATCGAGAGTTTGTCTATTTCATATGTGCTGGTCCAATCGGTCACTTACGCCCTTTACTATTTGCATTATATGCTCTTGTTCTATTTGTACGTGTTCTGGAGTCCCAGTCTGAAGCTGCAACTCAAAACCACCGTTATTCGACTGATTGAGTGTCACTGTCTGAAACCGGTCCCGGACCTGTGATTCGATTTATTGAGTTGTTTCTTTCCGGTCAGTGCTGTGATATTGTGTTGGTTGTTGCTTTTTGCTGATTTTTTGCTGTTACATATGGAAAAAAAGAACCCCCTTGCTTTGATGATCTGGATGAATCTGACAGTAAAACACTGCAAAACTCTATAGTTTTGACGTCCACTTGAAAACATCATGCTGTCATACAACATGAAACAAAAATGAACAAACACACTGAAAATTCAAAAACAATAAAGACACAACAGATAAACGCGGAATGGCAGATTTCTGCATTCCGCATTCCGCATTTATCTGCTCACCTTTGCGGAATTCTGCATTTCTGCAAGTAAATTTATGCTTTTGGTCAAACCTCTCAGTTGCTGTTTGCGTTAACACGCAACATTTTGAGGTCAGCACGCTGGAAGTTGTCATCGTCACCCAAGCACGCACCATTCCGCAAAGGTGAGCAGATAAACGCGGAATGCGGAATGCAGAAATCTGCCATTCCGCGTTTATCTGCTAACCAATTTCCGCATTCCGCGTTTATCTGCTCACAGCCTTAACGTCTGTTAACGTGCGTTAACGCTCCTAGTGTATTAAGATACAAAGCTCTTTTGGACATTAACAATGCCTTTATACCCACGATTCGGTAAGACATGACAAAGAATCTGGTTGTCCGCTCAAGTGATTGTACATTTCAGTGGAAAGTGCTATTAGATTTCGATACAAGTGGCATGTTGAAGAAGCCGGATTCAAACTGCGCGTCGCCAGCGTCATTCTGTGGCTTCCGCTAGGTATGTGACTGTTGGCCAACTAATTGGCTACTTAATCGGCTACTTATTCAGTCGCTAGTTTATTAAGGCTATTCACGTTATAAGCTTGTTCTGATTTTTAGCATTTTTTGCCACAACCTTTATATTGTCTATCGTTATGGTCGCTGTTTGCACCTGAAATTTTTTCATGCAATTTCAGTTGTTTGTGAAATTATCGGTGCTGGACTACCTTATTCGCACCCAGCCCCGTACCAGATCGCACCATTGCAAGACGAAAGGGAATCCCAGCTGTGATCTATTCAGTTGTGTGAAACATCATAAAGAAATATATTCGAAAAAAGCTTATAGCTTAGCTACTCAGCTCAAATCAGCTTTTATTCAAATAATATTTCTTCTTTTGGTTCTGTTATGCTATTACTCAAGGCAAAAATCATGCTTTCTACTTCACCAATCTATTGGGGAAAACATTTGAAACATTTGCGTGTGTGATACTGCCGGCTGAATGTTCAATTATGCGTCTCAACATTGCATTGTTAGGATGTTTGAGACTAACGTTGGATATTCTTCACCTTACATACATTGCACGTGAAGTCCTGCAAAAATAAACTTCTGTGATTTTGTGTCACCCCGGAGTCTAATCCTGTTTGCTATTTTCGCATCACAACCAGAAAAGCCTCTGGCTTGTTTGTTTGTTTTCATTTGTGACATCTGGTCATAAGCAATAGAGCCAATACCGCAACTAAATGCCAAATGAGGTTGTAGATAGTTGCAAACAGAGTGTTAAGTTAACAAAACAATTTACTTGGTTTCTTGCTTCAAATGCCGATTGAATTCCTCTTGGTGTGTGAGCTAACGTTATAAGAATGCAAGTTAACCGAAAACGCAAGAAGGTAAAATCTAAAACAACGAGTGGTAAACTGATGCACATGCACAAAAAGTGAGCATACTACATAGCTCAAAATTTCTCAAATGAAGAAATAATTTTTTTACCTAGTATCAAATTTTAGTTCACATCGCTTTGAGTGCCCGCCTCCTGCCCATCGGCCCAGGCCTGCTCCTTTTGCAATGCCTTCTTCAACCTGATTTCTCTCAACGTTTGTCCGTCGCCTCGATTGCCACCACCGACACCAACACTTACTGTAATCCGTGCTTGCTGACGTTGCGCCTCGGCTCGTCCACCCAAGTACTTATAATACCGTACCACCACGTGGACGAAATAGGCCTGAGAGAGTGGACGCGATTTCGTATTTTCGGACACAATCCCCGGTCTCAGCGGTTCCCGAACTTAAGAAACACAAAGAAATAGCTATTGCTAGCGCACTCAGCGTCACACGCGCGTGTTACACGCACATCCATGTAATTCATAATCCACACGGTGTGCAACCAGTGTACGCAGATGCAAACAGGGAAGCTCGTTGACGTTACAAACAGCATAAATGCATTACCGTTGAGAAAAACAATTTTGTTCGCAGGCACGTTGTTTCCTGGCCGTTGCTTCTTAACAACGGGCACCAACCAGGCATCACTCAGGCACGGACATATTTTGGGGATATATTTTTTGTCGTTCCAAAGTTTATTGTGGTAAAATACGTACATGCTCCGACGTCCATTGCGTGGGCCTACAGGTTTGTGACCCTTCCCCTCTGATCTGATTGTATGCAAAACATGATTTTGACTCAACAACATAATGCACAGGACTTTTTCTAACCGACTTTACTGAAACATATAAAAAAATCGGCCGGCAACCGTCATCGAGATATTTCATAGAATTTTCCTACGTCCCAGGTGGGGCGTTTCTTCGAGAAAGTTACCTGAAGCACAAAGACGACTACGTTCGGAATTAGGTGATAGATCGCCAGCGACATGCTGCCGACACCGAGCGAGATGAGCTCTAGAAACAGGGCAACGACGGCCAAAATCAGCCAGGGCACGAGCAGGCATTGATTACGATGACAGATAGCGAACAGAAGCAAAATGTCGGGCAAAACTGCAATTGACATCGCGATTGCCAGAATGATCAGAGCTGAAATTGAATTGTGCTGGCATTGAAGCGCGGTGACTATTCGGCGTCTTTTCAGGCCTGGAAGGTCAGGAGCTACCTTTTCAGGCCCAGTTTTTTAGGCCCGGCCGATTCAGGCCCAGCATATCTAACCCATAGGCTTAGGCTCCAGCCGGGCCTGAACCAGTCGCACAATACGCGATGAACGTTTGGCGTCTGGGTCACGGAGACAGCGGAAATATTTACGTATGCGTATAAAAATCGTCCATGCCAATTTAATGCTGTCAACAGGCAATATTTCCGATTTCTGCATGTTCCGTGATTTTCATTGCTATACGATGGTGGACCACGGAAATGTTGGCTTGTCAACGATTGCATGATCACTCTTGGTATTAAGTGATCAGCCTTTTTGTCCATCTATGGTCAAATTCGAAACTGAATTTAAAAAACACGTCGTGGTTGGAAAATAGGATGGCCGATGCAAGCCTACCGATCCAGATGTAATCCAATATGTTAAATCGTCGCCGCTGTCCATTGTGACAAAAATGACGAATATGACCACAAACATCACCAGTGCGCAGGTGATCGGAAAAGGAAAGAGAAGGGAAAGAAAGATCTGAGTTGCAAATTCACTTCGCATCTGGGATTTTCCGACACATGGACACATCGCATATCTCATAGACGTTCTTCAACCAGATAAATTTATTTACCACTACATTCAATAAAGTGTATGTGATGAAAGCTTATGCGTCGAAATGTCAAGCAACTCCTCCACAAAATTATACGGTCTGTATACCTGAAACCACGCAATCCACCGCGTGCCCTCTTCAACGTGCATCGCTCCGCAGCAACACCGCCAGCGACGCTCATTTTCACTGAAGCCCGTTGGCGTCGTAGTTTGGTCCATTGTGTTCACCAAAAAATATCAACCAGAAATACATAGAATTTCGTCTGTCACAGCCACGCGCTAAATGGAGCTTATGTGAAATACCTAAATGATGCGACTAACTGAAATACGTAAATGACGCGACTGACTATTACGTGGGCTGGAAGAATTGAGCGTCAGCGCACGTTGACCTTTGCGCGTTGCCTTGGTGCTGCATGGACATTAACCTGACGTCAATGAAAGCGGTAGCGCCCTGCTGCGTTCGTAGTGTATGGAGGCTTATAGCGCTGTGGTCAACTTGATTAGCGAATCAAGTCCATGTATTACATATCGCGCTCATGTATGACTTTGAGTTGACGGCTAGAGTTGACCACTTGAGTTGACGACCGTACCATTGGCCCCGGTGTACCATGTGATTCCAGCAGAAGGACAGGATTACATACTTGCGATGGTTGTTTTGAATCGTTGTGATTGCGAAATACATACATGAGGGGGTTAGTTCCATCACAGAGCTGTCTCTCCAAAACAGACTGACTGGACCCTGGGGCCCTATTCGAAGTCGTTTTCGAAGTGCACCCTGGGCCTCTGTTTGGCGTGCATCACGTGTTTGCGTTGTGTCAAAATACAGAGTGGTCACAAGACGAACTTTCCGAAAGCACATGGCTGTCTGTATGCTGCAGACGTTTGTCAACGCCAAAATTAAATATTTACAGTATGTTCCTCAATGCGTGTTGTTCACAACTGAACACTGCCTTTGGCCAGCCTAACACAGAGAAACCCATTGTTGAAACAGTACAATTTATTCTTTGAAAAAGCTTCATATGTACTGTAAAGGCCACTTTATACTTTGTCTCGTAGCGATACAAGCAACATTTTCTCGCGCACTGATTGGCTGTTGCGCGCGCACGAGCCAATCAGAGCTTCAGAAAATGTTGCGTGTATCGCAACGAGACAAAGTATAAAGTGGCCTTTAGAGTCACCATTACTTCACATGACGACATTCAAGTATTGCAAATTAAGGGTCCATGTTAGTGTTGTCAATCCAACTGCCCATGTTTGTGGTTCAAATAACGTCCACCCGCACAAAATTTTGCACGCCTGTGGCATATACATATCCGACACCCAGCCAGGTTCGTTTGCACGAACCACATGGGCAGTTGCATCGACAACAATTGTATTAGCCACGAATTAGTGCTCCGGGCAGTCTTGTTCGTCTGTGCAATAATTCTAGCATTCAACAGTCCGGTCACAACGCGCCATTCCAGATGGATAGAAGCCATTTTGCGTCGACATTATCGTTCGGACGGTAGGCACTCTGCAAAACCCCGCGTTCCTTTTTGATGTTCAGCTGTACGCATTGCCATGCTACGAATACGTCAAATGGAAGCGACACGTCAAATGACCCATAGTCGCCTGAGTACTCAGCACTGACAGTTCGATTTAAAGAAAAAGAAAAAGAAGCGCCACAAATTTTGAGCACGAACATGCACGAACGGTGCCCCCGCCCGCATCTGCGGCAGACTTCTAGTTAAACTACATATCTTTATTAGAGAGACACAGCCTCGATGGTCGCACATTCTTTCACGGAAACAATGCAAACGACTAATGTTCCAACCAATGTCACGGCGTCCATTTTTATGGAAACCCAATTTACCGTAGTTTTCCATGAGGAATAAAGGGGACAATCTGCCCTTTTTGTTGGAAACATTTGGTATTGATACCTATGTAGATAGAGTCCTTGGGGCACTGTTCGGAAACGCATCTGTTCGAAGGACCTTACTTCTTAAGCCGATTGCAAACATCATCTAATGTCATCACAATCGGATAATGAATTCCAATGGTCATTTTCGTCAAAGATTTGACTGTTTTTGAAGAGAAAGCACGAAAAAAGACAGATTTGAAACCATTTTTGCCGGTGAAAATGAACGGTATGGCAGGATCAATCTTCAAAAACCCCAAGAACCATAGGGCTCTATCGGAAACGTTCCCGAACGAAGCTTACGCGGGCTCTGTTCGAGAGGGAGGGGTGGGAGTGTTGCATAATATGAAAAAACACGGTAACCTATAGATTTGAAAGAAACACAGTCCACAATTGTTCGGTAATACATAGCTCACATTATTACATCCGTGTTCATCCACGCCTCCCACGCAGTCTACGAATCCATCGCAGCGCCAAGCAAGTGGGATGCATTTGCTTGTGCCAGGGCAACGCCATTGAAGGTGACTGCACACAGAACCTGGAAATGAAAATGGTCCAGAATTCGTTGCCGTGGAAGACTGTGGGGCTGATTCAAGCAAAATAACGAACTTGCGCGAAAACGATGCTACTATCGGAACAGCCAATTCTAGCTCAAGTTAGATAGCAGTCCGCTAACGAGCCAAGAGGCGGGTTGCCAACCCTTTTACTGGCATAGCGTAGTCGGATGTGGTCGGGGGGGGGGGGGTTTAAGATGGGTCACATACTGCGACTTCGTTGTTTCCATGATTTCGACCAGCGTGAAATATTGTCACATAGTTCACTCACTGGGGAGCAACTTTTATGCCGGTCAATGTCACGGAAGCAGCATATGACCCAGCCAATTTTGCACCCCCTCCCCCGGGACCACGCCCGACCACGAAAGCAACGTGCGTGCATGCCGGCCAACTGAAGAAGGTTATCAATGGACTTCCGTCTTCTTAGGGAAGAAGGATATCGAACGTGTGTAGCCGCGTTCATTTGCGGATGATACACATGTAGGCAACGCGTATAGTCCAGCCACGAACTCATGAGACGACTTATTTCGAAGTTGACTTGAACGGATCCAATAATGTTCCGGTTCCCCGTATTTCGGAAATGAAAGAAAGAGAAATGCATGTATTTTTTTAAAAACACGCTCTCCACCTCGGTGCGTAAATTCCCTTTTGAGTCCCAAAACATTTGTGTTTTGAACGATGTTGCTGTTCGCGTAAGCGCGCAACAAATTGAGGTCAGCCAGCTGGAACTTGTCATCATGTCTCTCGGCCCAATCTCTTTCTTTTCTTTGCGAAAACCCGTGTAACCGGCGCATTTTTGAATCTGGCCAAGCAAGCCTTAAAAAGAGTCGTCTCATGAGCACGTGGTTGGACTATACAACGCCATTCATAACCTTTCTTAACTGTGTTCATTGTAACCGTTCTAGAAAAGCACACTCCGAACCGCAATTCAGTTCGTCAGCGGCGTCGGGGCAATCCTGCATTCCGTTGCAACGATAGACCTCATAGATGCATACATCGGTGCCCGGGCATTGCCACTCGTCCTGACCGCATTGGCCTGGAGGAGGATCAGATGCGATCAAAATGACTGATTTGGATCCGAAGTGAACATTTACGGTAGCGCTATCGAGTGTTATCTTTAGGTTTTGAAGCGAAAATTTGTCTGTTCTAAGGATATTGCTCACTGCAGTATTGTTCGTCGGCGCCATCTTTGCAATCAGGTTCATTGTCGCAGCGCCAGGCCTGCGCGATGCATGTGTCTGTGCCAGGGCAATGCCATTGATACGAAGCGCATGGATGAGGCGGTGGAGCTGGAAAACAACATACGAAATCATGTGGCCAACAGAAATAAGCGCAGACAACGATCGAAAATTAATTTTTAAGTTGACTTGTTGGGCAGTCTAGTTCGTCGGCGCCATTCTCGCAATGCCAAAATTTGTCACAACGCTGTGACTCAAGGATGCATTTGTCGACCGTGCCTGGGCAATGCCACAAGCCATCCGATTGGCACGGGTCTGCAACTTGTGAGCACTTTTTCAAAATTTTGTAAATGGGTGTCCAGCGATGAAGGTGTACTGTATGTGAAAGAAAAGTCGAAATTGCATAATGTTCAGATCGTGTTGTGGTGTGGCGCGTAAACATTATTGTGTGTGTCAGTTGTGTAACGTTGTCATTATTATAATATTGAATTATTATATTCATGCAAATGTACTCCAACTCTTTATGTAATTGGTGCCGGCTAAATTGTAAAACCCTAGGTATTCATCGTTACTGTCACGCCTCGAGCGGTTGTTGATGCTTACCCCTTTCGTGTCTGAAACGAAATAAAGTACAACAACTACTACTACTTTCATATTTAGAGGG
>JASAMV010007258.1:45000-59546 GCA_030248065.1 Rhynchonema sp. JSB1_4
CCAATACAATGAACTTCGTCCGTTTTCGTTACCGGAGTTTTCCATGAACAACTTCCTCCCTCCCCCCGCCCGAACAGCGCTTTCATATTAGCTCTATTCGTGAACGTCTCGGTGGGCTTAATTTGGGGTAAAATGCGTAGAAAAATCATAAAATATTTTTTATGTTCTGTACAAACAGCTCTGTTCTGTTCTTTTTTTGTACTTTTATCACTTCACATTGTTCTCAGATAGAACTAGCCGTTCCCAGAAACGCACACGGGCGAGGAACTGCTATAACCTTCTACAATGTTAGCGATGAGTGTTCCAGAAATCTCTACTCCCAGAAAGATATTTCCGAATAAGTGAGAGGGGTGCTTTATGTGAAAGTCTCCGTTAACAACAACAATAAAATATGGCCCGTTGCCATGCTAACCCGAGCAATACAGTTCGTTGACGCGTTTCCAGTCGCGATGACTCAGATCAACGGCCGTGCCCATACCTTTCTGATATGTGCGGTCATTACCGATAGCCACAATTGTCCAGCGGTAGGATGGGTGTGTGGAGTGTTCGGTCTGAAGCTCATTAAAGAGTGCGTCTGACGTCTCCAAACCAGTTTGATTTTCACTCATTATGACAGACTGTGCTGTTCTTCGTCTTTTATGATCAAAAATTCGCTAAAGGTCGTTGAATAGCAGCAGTGGCAATAGGTAGTTTCCAAATAGTTTCAGGTTTTAGATATTCTCACGCGCGTAAGGCGTCACAATTAACGAACAAAATGACAAACGATACAGTATATTGAAGAAGAACGCACAGCTCTAAAATGCATTATCGAGCCGAAATCATACGGGTTTCCGAAGCGGCTGATGTTGCACGCCAAGCACTTATCGAACTCGGCGATCTTACCTGAGTTTGCACGAAAACTTGCTAAAAAATCCGTTACAGAGCGTGGTGCGACGGTTAAATTGTGCTTGTCACGTTAAGATCGTTTATACGAATCTAAAAGTTCTCTCCAATCGTTGCACCAGTAAAGTTCAAATGGTGAATCACATTTCAAAGTGTTGTTTGGTTGTGCTTTTCAAGCTGCCTTGAAGCAGGCGAGCGGTGCACCAGGTCAACGTCAATGCAGCAGATGCGCACGCGACCCCAAAAAGACAGACGAGCTGGGTTTTTATGCTCGCGTAAAACATCGCTTCATGCAAAGGTCGTCTGAGACCCAGGGCACAGTGAGGCAGAGCCACCAGCCGCTGCACTGAGTACAAGAGTTCACAATGGTCGATATTAAACTTGGTGATAATAGGATCGAATCAGCCTTGCCCGTGTGCGAACTTTGCATATGGGATATCTTAAGCGATTTCGGGTGGAGTTGTATTTATCGACTTTCGGATGGCAAACAATGTAGATAAATTTTTGTTTGTATAATATTTTGTGACAGCGTTGTGGCAGAAATTTCGAATAAACGTAAAAGTTATTCATTTAACGCAGGGAAACAATTTTCATGCTGGCGGAAATTTGGGATCAACGGTATCGCACAAAACATGATTGGAACAAAACTTGTCTGCATTGTGAACAAGCCCAAAGTGAACATGCAGCCCAATATGGACAAGTTTACTGGTGACACTAAATTTCGCCGGAGTGTAAGAGAATTGCTCGTTTTTGGCCCACGCCGAATGAATTTAGTGGGATTTCTCAGTCACTAATTACATGTATATGCTTAAAATTCAAAAGTGACCGGGGCAAGACCGATCCAACCTGATGACCAGCTTTATTTAGTAATGTTGAATTTGCCAAGGTGAATTGTGATGTTGATGTACCACCGTGAATTGTGCAAAAATGCTTCGCTATTTACTGTTTACCTGGTTTGATGGCCTCTTTATCTATGTTGATGTAAAACTCTCGATCCTTTCGCACGTGCTCATGTTCGAACCCCAGCGCGTGCATTATTTCTCGGACCAGAATATCGTACTGGAACATCATCATAATTTTATGTTGCACTCGAATGTAACAAAACCAAGACGCTAGACAAAAACTCACAGAAAAGCATTGTGGTTTTTCCAGAGATATGTTGTGAGAGCCGTTATTAGCCGTGTATCCAACGGGGGACGAACATCTGAAAATACTAGACTTTGACAATAAACCGTCGTGATGAGACATGTACAGCCACAAGCTGTTTTTTTAAAAAATACTTTTTTGATAAAATTTTTTCGGAAAAGAAATTCGTGCCAAGTGTTGCAAGAGTTAAAAAAATTTAATTATGTCAAATTTATAAAATTTCTCATTTTTTGGTCTAAAAGTTTGCTATTTTTGCATAACAACTGCTGACATCACCTTCATTATTGTTTTGCGCACCACAATCGTTGTTTTGTGACACATACAGTAGACATAGTGCACACACTCACTGGGGCTCTCATATGAATTCATTTATCCATGCCTCAGACCCGAAAGCACTGAATTGGTGCGCTATTCACTCTAATTTCACACTATGGGCAGCTTATTTGCATTGGTCGTGTAGCAAGACGCATTAATTTCACCCGTCCTAAGTATCTGAAAGCCATACCAAGGCACCCGCACCACCTGGGGAAGTGTACGGGGGCGCATCCGACTACGGTTGGTACTCATTGACTATTGTATAGCGTTGTTTTCGTGTCACCAGTGCTTTATAAGCAGTGTTCGAACGGGATTCATTTTTAATCCCGGGATCGGGATCGGGATTGGGATCAAGAAATTGTCGGGACCGGGATCGGGATCGGGATCCCGGTTTTGAAAGCCCGGGATCCCGGGATCGGGATCGGGATTGACCAGATAGTCCAAAGGCAATAGTTTTCATCATTTTATGCATAAGATGCACGTTAATGTCACAGACAACCATGAAACATGTTTATCACACATGGATAAACACCCGCCGGAACATTGATTAAAGCCGATTGAAAATCGAGAATAGCTGATGACGGATATTAAAGATCATAATTGTAGTCGATCAATGGCAAAGCCTGTGACAAAAAGAAAGCATTTCACCATTTTCTGGTTTCAACAGTATCTTTTGTCATCAAACAAATCAGCTGCACTGGAAAAGAGCTGTTCAGAAGGCACGCTCGTAAGCGGAGCGCTTAGATATTTGGAAGCTAGACGTGCCAGTCGCGGAAACTTTGTCTCATTTGTTGCCCACCATGACAACATTTCCTCGAAACTGAGTCCCTTCGTTCGATGCAACTTTGTGTAACCGTTTAGTTCTAGCTCGACTTGTTCGCGTGTGGTGGTGCTTGCGGTTTCATCATGCTTGGAATCAGCCGTCGAGCACCTCTTAGGGGCGGGGCCACGCAAACACGATTGTGGGCCGCGGGTCAGCAATAATTCTATGTCCAATGACCGCCCCGCGTTTGCATGGCCGCACTTGCGGGTCGCGCCGGTTTGCGGGTCACTTGAAACATTTATTTAGCCATCACACACAAAAATGAACCAATCAGCGCTATGTTACGGCAGTCTGCGACGTTGGCTGGACGCGGATTGGTTAATTTTTGTGTGTTGCAGTCAAACAAATGTTTCAAGTGACCCGCAAACCGCGACCCGCAAGTGCGGCATGCAAACACGTGGCGGTTGTTGGACATACAGAGTATTTTTCTGACCCGCTACTCGCGCCCGCGTTTGCATGGCCGCGCCCTTACAACAGCTTGGCGAATTATGATTGCATAATTTTTTACTTTTTATTCTCAAAACTTAATCCCGATCCCGGTACTTTTTTGGGCGGGATCGGGATCGGGATCGGGATTGACTTTTTCAAAATGACGGGATCGGGATCGGGATCAGAAAAAGGGCCCGGGATCCCGGGATCGGGATCGGGATCGGGATCCCGTTCGAACACTGTTTATAAGCATTTAAAACTGCTTACGAATTAAAAGCACCAGCACTTTTCGCTTCAGCGCCCATTCTTCATTGTTTTGGGCAGTTTTTGGCTGGAGTAAACAAGTTTTTTTTAAATTAAATTTTTTTTAAAAATGGGGTTTGAATAAACATTTTTATGGCCGTAAGCCGTCTATCTCCTTTCTGGATGTCAATTTAGATGGTAGCCGCACCGATGATTCATGAGGCTCGTCAGTAAAAGCAGGCCGAAACGTTACAGACTCACTGCCGCTGTTACATCATTGTGAGCGAGCAGGCTGCTCTACTGCCTCAGGCACTTATTTAAGAGCCTGGCCACGGTAGGATTTTTAGCTTTTGTCGACAAAAATTCTGACCCCCTGTTTTTATGCGATCGATGGATTAGACTAACATTCACCAAGAAAAAACTCTCACGTGACCCCTCCCGCAACCCCCTATATTTCGAGATATTGAACCGGATAGGTGGTCAGGTCGCAGTTTTGGCGCTTTGACAATTTTTTGAGGTTTGCACTCAGAATTCTGTGGTGCTTGGAAATTGGCTAAAGTGAGTTTACGCATCTATCTGGGTAGTATTACGCTCTGAAAATCCGCATAACACACATTTCACCAAAACGCACATCATTTCCGTTGTGGCCGTGCGCATGCGCTCAAACTGGTGCAAAATCGGACGATGGAAATGGCTCATTGTGAATTTAGTACTCAAAGAATTCACTAAAAACGACCTATCCTATCAAATACTGCATAAAATGACCTACTTAGATCAGCCCGAGGTTCTAAATTCCAATTTGCATTAAAAAAGATATAACCGAAAATGTGCAAATTTTTGCCTCGTGGCAACTACGTCGTGCGTGACCAATCTCGTGGCCAATTAACTGTGATTGGTTAGAGAAAGATATTTGAATTTTAGAGAAAAGAATGACAATGACAATGCAATAAAAGAGAATGGGTTACTGTAGACGCGGTTACTGCACCTTCTCTTCACCCGGTTGTGCCTGGTTCGCTTTATCTTTGGCGAACGAAAACGGGCCTTCTGTACATTTGCCTGATTTTGAAAACAGGAGGTGGGTCTCCCATATGTATAGCGGACCACCTCGTTGCAAATAAAATACCTCGTTTGCTCTCCTGTTGTTTTAGGGTTACCTTCAACAATGTGCTCGTTTTGACACCAGGACGGAGCACTGTGTAGTGGACATAGACGCGTGTTGTGGTTGAGAAATAAATAGTGATCCAAAACACTGAAAAATTACTTGCACGTTGCGTTGCGGGCGTTTGTTCAAGCACTTTTAGACCAATTTTAAGCCTAGGCCTAAGCCTTCGATTTTAAATGGTTCAAAACTTTTTTTAAGGTATTTTATCGAGCATATCGCACTTTTTCCACAAACTAGGAGTTCAGATGTAGTGCAAGACCACATATACTCACTGTGTTCAAGCAACTTCACTGTAATACCGCCAGAATTGCTCTGGAAAAAATATAAATACAGCAGAACAGTAGCTTGTGATCTGCAGCGAGACGTGCCTTACCACTCAGGAAAATTTTTGGATGGATTCTTATGTAGGGTGGAATTCACAAAACACAGTCAAGTTCACCGTCAATGTCACCGTCGAAGTAAAGTCAGATGTTTCGCGTTGCCGCTGGCTGATACAGCCAGGGTTGGGCAAAAAACGTTTTTTTTCCAAAAAAATCGTTTTTTAAAAAAAAACGTTTTTTTTTAAAAAAACGTTTTTTTTAAAAACGCCCAGATGACCAAAATATGCCCCCAAAAAAATTGGAAAACGCTCATGTTGGGAAGAAAACGTGGTTAAATGAAGTAATTCTATGTGTTCTGAGGCAAAATAAACGGGTTTCAACCCTTTTCTAGCGAGTTGCTAAGATCCCATATCAGACCCGCATCATGGGACCAACTTTGGCCGGGGTCATCACTGAAAGTCAAACTCCGTATATCGACGTATCTCGACAAAGTAAAAATTGGTCGAAAATTTTTTGAAAAAAATGGGACAAAAAATTGATTTTCCTTGATAATCAGGGTACTTTCCCTGAAAAATCAGGGAAAATCAAGGAAATTCAGGATTTAAAAAAAAACGAAAAACGACCCAGGCGTTTTTTTTTAAAAAAACGTCGTTTTTTTTAAGAAAAAACGCCGTCGTTTTTTTTGCCCAACCCTGGATACAGCAGACACAAGTTTGTAAACGAACGGTCAACCTTGAAGCGTTGTTATACACAATTGGATGCTTTTCTCTCCTTATTATAACTTTAAGGGTGTAACACAAGCGTTTTAGAAGAGTATGTATTTCCCAATTTTATGATTTACCGACAGAAGGCAAAGAAATAAACAGGCGATCACAAATGGCATGTGCACGGCCACATCGGAAATGATGTGCGTTTTGGTGTAATGTGTTATGCGGATTCTCAGAGCGTAATACTACCCAGATAGATACGCGAACTCACTTTAGCCAATTTCCAAGCACCACAGAATTCTGAGTGCAAACCTCAAAAAAATTGTCCAAGCGCCAAAACTGCGACCTGACCACCTATCCGGTTCAATGTCTCGAAATATAGGGGGTTGCGGGAGGGGTCACGTGAGAGTTTTTTCTTAATTAATGTTAGCCTAATCCATCAGTCACATAAAAACAAGGGGTCAAAATTTTTGTGGACTCAAGCTCTGCTGTGGGCTCAAGATCCTACCGTAGCCAGTCTCTTAAAAAAATAAATTTGTGTTTTAAAGCAAGGTGAAGTGGCAACTAAACCGGAATGTACGCACCCCCCGCCTGTTTGGTTCCAGCGCAGTGCGATCGAGTTGATCGGTTCTAAGGTATTGGGCCGTAACTGCATCATTATGGGCATGAATCGAATGCATGTTTTCTTCTCAAACGATTGGGTCATGTGCGTTATCCAACGGTTCATTTGATCCAACTGCAAAGTACAGGTATGCATGAACATATTACTATTCCGAAACTGCTGTTTAGGCAAGAAAGTTCAGGCACAGTTTTTCGGGCCCAAACTTGCACACAACAACGTATCGGGCAGAACCATATCGACTATAATACTCTGCCATGAAGACACATTCACAAGAACCTGTGGATCTTGCCCGAAATTGCTCATTGGATCCAAGTGTATCCAAATCTGTTCGGGGTTTGGGAATTTCGACGCGTCTCCGGCCGATGACCCGACGGAACCTTTAGCGAAGATTAGGTAGGTAATTTCAGGCCGATCTTACAACGCAAGTTGGCGCGTTTGTGTGCACGCTAACACGGGAAAGTAAACCTGCTGCGCTCATCAGAAACGCTTTGTTTGTTGCCTTTTGGTGTGATCTTTTCACGTATCGATTACCGCCTCTTATTGAGCATGAGATGCATGTGCAGTGCATCATCCCATAATACATTTTTGTGCGCCAATTTCTTATGTTATACTGCAGATGATAACGTACGTACGAGGCGTAAAAATTCACAAAACAATACATTTCAATGGAATGAAAAAACTGCACCTGCGTTAATTTGCATTGTGAGTGCAAACGTGTTTTGCTGATTAGCGTGTTAGGGCGCGGCCATGCAAACGCGGGCGCAGGTCGCGGGTCAGAAAAATATTCTATGTTTTAGACCCGCTCCGCGTTTGCATGGCCGCACTTGCGGGCGCGGGTCGCGGGTCATAAAAATTTTCTATGTCCCAGACCCGCGACCCGCGCCCACGTTTACATGGCCGCGCCCTTAGCGCGTTAGCGCATTACCGTGTTGCCGACAAGCGCACATGCTAACGCGCTTTTTCTATTTTTCATCGTGAGTGCAAAAGCATGCGTGAAAACCGTGCACGCTGATCAACAACACGCTAAAGGTGGTGTTATATTTGTTGATTTTGTGCTTGTGCATAATGTGATCAAACTTTTGTTTGAAGTATATTTTGTGATAGTGTTGGAGCACAATTTCGACCCGCGTAACAGTTGTTTTCCCTGCACCAAATGAACAACTTTTACGCTGGTCGAAATTAGTGCTGCAACTCGTTCACAAATAATATTCCATGTGGACATTGTGATTCAAACAAAAATTTGTCCTCATATTGTCTACAACAAGCCCAAAATGGACAAGTATACAGAGAGTAAGTTTAGGGGTAGTGCGACGCCAAAATGGCGGGCACGCGTGGCACGCGTATTAGGCGTATGACCTTTACAACACGCAAGCTGCCATACGCACCATACGCGTGCGGTACGCATCATACGCAGGACACGCGTGCCCCGCATCCAGCCGTGAGTACAGTTGCACAACCAGTGTTTTTATTATAATTTTGCTTCTTTAATTCTTTCTGCCTCGTGAAACAAATATCATGGAAAAGATGTTCAGTGCTTCACAAAATTAAAAACTTCAGTACTTCACAAAAATACTGTTGCCGTGCTGTGATAACTTGTGATAACAACACTGGTTGTGCAAGTCAAAGCTGGGTGCGGGCCACTCGCGTGCCCTGCGTATGATTTGTGCCGCACGCGTATGGCGCGTGTGGCTATGCTTGTGTGTTGTAGAAAGGTCATACGCCTCATACGCGTGCCACGGAGATCTGTAACCCCAGTTTAGCGCGCTGCATTGTGAGATCGGCCTTATACATTCGTTCAGAGTTTTGTAGCTCTATAATGACAGTAGGTACTCGAACACAAAACTTACGTTTGCGACACGCCCGATCGCGCTTGGCCTGTGCTTCCTTGACTGACGTTTGAACTTCATCGAGTGCGAATGAAAAATTGGCCACTCTGGTTGGCTTCTTAAAGTAATGCACAAATATAGTACAAATATGATAATCAACATAACATAGCTAGGCATTAAATTTTGTTGACATTTCGTATGACAGAAGTTGTGCTAAGATACATGCACAATTTTTGGAAAAAATGGCTGCAGGGCCAACACCACTGAACAACAGAGCAAAATTTTGTAACATGTAGTAATTTTGCGATACCTCTCCAGTTTCGCAATAAATCGTTTCGAGCAGTAACTGTTGAATACGCATGACTTGCTCTGTGTGCTGGAGCTTCTCAGCCCTTCTCCCGTGAAACACGGTATGCCCGCATGACTCGCACAACATCAACACGGTGACGGTTATTGCGGTCAAAAATCGCATTGTCACGATGAGCCAACCGGATTGACTGGTGTGGACGTTTTCGTTTTCAGAAATCAAACAATGAATAATGCAGCTCAGCTATACAGTATGTTTGCTTCACATTCAGGAGCACGTTAAGAACTTTTGATTGAAAAGTCTGGCATAGAACTGTTTTTGGTAAAAGGCACGTTTGTACAGAATTCATTTCAAGTGCGTCTTGCCACTTAGGAAAACAAGTGCGCCCGCCCACACAACCACGTTGCTTTCAGAATCAGAATTTATGTTTTATGATTCCAGAAGCATACCTGTAATGATACAAATTACATAGCATTCAATATTCAATAATCTCTTGCACATTTGTGTGAAACGACTTCGTGCGACGTATTGCTAGGCCAGGCACAGAGCGCCGCCTGCAGCGACAGAAACAAACAGAAACAATTCATGTTTTTTCAAATGGTGTAGGAGGATCACAAATTTGTCAAATGCTCGGTGGAAAACAGCCTTGTCGCAGTTTCATCGTTCGTCTGCGTGTCTTCGTCAGAAGCCTGCTGGTATCCGCCTCCGAGTCCGATGCATTTCTCTCTGTGCTCCGGCAGTGTAGATGAGGGGCATTCGTATTCGTACGAGGCGCCAAATACAGCAATAAAATCGATTACTCGGACACACGTGATAGGAGACTCTACCGAGAAATCTAACAAAAAGACAAATCGAGCATTCACGTGTGTTTCATTTATGAAAACACTCGGATTGATCAAAAAAAACTTTTGCGAACGTGCGGTGAAGCAGTTTAGTTCGTCGGCGTTCTCTGCATATTATGTCCGTCACACCGTCTTCCCAGTTCGATTCGCTGTACGACACGAGCACGCCCGCCCACAACCGTGTAGCTTGTAGAATCGGTTGTGCAAAAGCTGCGGCGCGAAAGCACGCTCGAAAACAGATAACGGCTGTTTTGTGTGAATATTGCATATTTTTAATTCACAACAGCGTTTGTATCGCAAATCATTTAAAACTGTTGATCAGGTCCTAAGTCAGGTGCAGTTGATCAGCGTTCACATGTTCTTGCTTTGTGTAGTAAGGCCGCATTCACAATGCAAGCGGATTAGCGGATTAGCCGATTAGCGGGCGAGATGCGCACGCTTTTGCATTCACAATGCAAAAAGCGGATTAGCGGATTAGCGGATTAGCGGGCGAGCAACTTTTCACACCCGCTAATCCGCTAATCCGCTGCACGCGTGTGCATTCACAATGCAAAGCGGATTAGCCTGTTAGCGGATTAGCGGGTCCGCTAATCCGCTTTTCACGATTAGAACTGGTTCTATTTTTTTGCGGATTAGCACCGGAGGCGCATGTTCAGAAGTTTATTATTTGCCTTCAAAACATTTTCAGAGCCTGAATAAAGTGTATACATTAGCAGCTTAACCACCTGCGTTCATTGGAAACGTTTTTGTTGCAGTTTGATGTTTGGAAAAGAGATTTTTTACATATGAAAACAAAAAAAATTTTTTTCATATGAAAACAAAAAAACTGAAAAAATAATGTAAGCAGGCCAGCACGCTACCGCTGCGCTTCGCAGCTCTGCACCGATCATGCTATAAAGTGACTGATAAACCTAGCAGCGTGTAAACTGCAAGTCTGTGTTGCGCTGAACTAGACAGTGCTGTGCTTATGATATTGGTCGCACAATGACTATATAAGAATTCATCAAATCAATCCTGATCTTCACGTTCAGTCACTCTTAACCACTGTGCTATTTGCGATTCTCACAAAACATTTTCAGCTGAAAATAATCTAGCAGATCAACCACGTTGCCGCAGGTCTGAAACATTCTCTTTACTACATGCTTTGTGTGCGATCACGCAACGCAACGTCATTGCCCCGTCACTTTCCCTCTTTACGATTGAGGAAAAAAATTTGACCAATTCTTATAAAGTCATTGTGCGACCAATATCACACACGCGAAGGTTTGTTCGTGCATAAAAACACTGCGCCCTGAGGCGCATGTGGTCGAAGTTTGGCTAATATTACAATGGTCAACTCAAGTGGTCAAATCACTTAGTCAACTCACAGCAGTCCCAAATAAATGCGAGAAATAATACATGGCATTCGGGGTGAGTTGACGAATCTACAATGTAAGTTGACAAAGTGATTCGACTACTTGAGTTGACCACTCTAATATACGCCTATGCGTTATTCGTGCTATTTTCGTGATCGGTGTTCCTATATTTCGGTTTATTGGTTGGAAATGCTGCAATCCAATGAAACATTTAGAATAACAACATTTGATTGATTTGATGTGTGTGTAATTTGCCATTTGTTGAACAAAGAAAGACACAAACAACAAAATTTTGAAGTAAATCTACTTTTTCACCTAAACTCGGACAACGTGCATTGTGAGCGCAAACACTTTTTGCGGATTAGCGGATTAGCGGGTTAGCGGATTAGCGGGTCTCCAATCAGCTGACCCGCTAATCCGCTTTTTCAATTTCCATTGTGAATGCAAAAGCGTGCGCGAAAAGCGGGCCCGCTAATCCGCAACCCGCTAATCCGCTAATCCGCTAACCCGCTAATCCGCTGCATTGTGAATGCGGCCTAAGCCACCAAAACAGCAGCTGTGTACGAGCTTTATGCGAGCAGATCGCTTTCATTGCAGCAGCTGGGTGGTGACGTTTTACTTATCGTCTTGCGTGGACTAACGGGTGTTTTGAACTGCCAATCACGGTTAAACAAACGTTTGTGTAACCCTGACGTATACACATACTGTTCCGTACCGGGTGCAATTCTAGGCTGAAAGTATAGCGTGCTCGTGCGAACGCAACTTCCTAGTGCAAAGTATAGGCAAACGTCAACTTCAGACGGGACCGTAATGTTGTGAACTCCGATTTGTGCTGACCGACGAAAGCCTTATCACAGGCATGACAAAATGTGCGTGACCGTAATTTTCACATTGGTTCTCTCCTTAAGGCGTTGAGGTCCAACGGAAACGGAAATGTACATCTCTGAGTTCATGTATTTTAAGACAAAAACAATATATTGTAAAACAAGAATTAATACCAACGCGGAAGCGAAGCTGGTATAAGATTGAAGCCGAGACTATGGGAAAAGAACACCCAACAGCTACTTTCAGGTCAAAACCGTGTTTCGAATTCATCGAAATCATGATGTTTAGCGATGGTGTGTTGCTTCATACTTCGATGGGCGACCACTGCACCGAATATTTCACTGGCTCCTAGAACAACGGTGAACTTCTTGAACAATTTCTTTGTATAAACATAACACTTGCTTGAGCCAAGCGTGGTAAAACATATTTTTGCTTATTTTGATAAACGATATACCGGCTACAAATGATCGTAGAATCTCGTGTGGCCAATGGCAAACGTGACTCATAGTTCTAAAAGGTTAGACTGCAAATCAAACAGTACTCACACACCAGCTAAGAGCATGGAAGGAACGGTCATGCAGACGGGTAGCATGTACGGCCGTTCCCAGTCACGTTTCCAGTCCCAGATGAGTGAAACTGCAGATGGAATTTTATTTTGTTTCAACAATTTATTCAGCTATAGTCCCTGAAGAATTAAGCGGCCACTTTATTTCAACGCTGTTGCACGCGAGTCGCGCGCGAGAAGCGTTGTGCACATTTATAAAGATGGAGCAGCCAGGCCAATGTGCTGTCTCAGCGCAAGACAGTGGTGGGGCGCTAGAGTGATCGATAATCACAAATGGGGCTATAGCAGCAGAATTGTGGGGTGAACATAGCTAATCTTTTCGATAATGACAAATTTTATCATTTTGTGATTGGTGCCTCGTGTTAAAATTTGATGTGCGTTTTCAGCACCTCGTCTCAGGCGCTGCCGCTGGCTTGCTGCTGCATCGTTATGTGCAGAGCGTCTCTCGCGCGCTGCTCGCCGGCAGAGGGCATTGAAAAGTGGCCGCTTAATTCTTCCGCCACTGTATATTGAAAAAATAGATACAGTACAGTATACGTGTACAGACGTCTTCACGACATGACTCACTTAATAATGTCAAGATCGCAACTGCGACCATCAGACAACATGAGGCAGCCACAATTTGCAGCACAAAGTACGTCGACATCAAACGATGCCATTTGAACGTTGCTAGAACGCCGAAGATTGATGTGATCAACGGGAGGTAATAGAGAATGGTGATGGGTCTGCAAGAGTAGGCCAGCGTTAGGGAAGTTGTGTTAATTTTGATATACGCACCAAGTCGGAACCTTATCATGCTGACATATGGTAAGAAGCTCGTTCGTGCTGGTATAGTAAATTTCCCAATTCGCTGCCGCACAGTAAAGTACGCCCACAGTTAATGTCAGGTTCCAAACCCGGAAATCAACTGGTGAAGCATTCGGACAGCCAACACACACGCAGCTTGCCAGCCAGCCAGGCAGCAATGTTTCAGAACCGCGCATGGTTAGCGTTCGGGTTTATAACTTGACATTAACTATGGAGCGTATTTTACATTGCGGCAACGAATTTGGAAATGTACTATACCACGAAAAAAAATTTGTACATGGCTGTTAATGCTGATGTGTCTGTGCAGGGTGTTGAGTGAGGTTCGGCAACAAAGACTCGTAGAAACTTCAGATGAGATCAATGAGAATGGCTGGAATTCACAAAACAAAGTCAAGCTCACCGTCAAGCTCAACGTCAAAGTTCACCAACGTCACGTGTGAAATGACGTTGAACTATCCTGAGTTCACCGTCAAGTTCAACGTCAACCTCACCGTCAACATCAACGTCAAAAAATTGGGAAAGAAAATTACGCGCAAATTACGGCATTTCTCTCTGATTAATACTCAAACAAACTCGGTAAAAGTACAAAACTGACAAATAACGGAAATAAATAAGATAAAAAACTGCGGAATACAGTTTGCGGCAGAAAATCTTGCGCGTAATTTTCTTTCCCAATTTTTTGACGTTGATGTTGACGGTGAGGTTGACGGTGAACTTGACGGTGAACTCGGGATAGTTCAACGTCATTTCACACGTGACGTTGAGCTTGACGGTGAGCTTGACTTTGTCTTGTGAATTCCAGCCAATAATGTTGAACGAAATCAAACTAACAGGCAATAGATTAATATTGCAAAGAAAATATCCGTAGCGCTTAATAATCTTAATGATGGCAGTATCGCCACCAACAGCACAATCCAGCTGGTCACGGGCAACATTGACAGCACGAGTTGCAAGATCGGGGTCGATTTCTTCATGTCAATGTTTTTAATGATATTCGTTTCATATTGTTGTGTGGCATAAGCACTTTTGAAACTGTTTATACATAAAAAAGATTTGCTTTGCTGGAAAGATTTATGTAATTGGGATCAGTACTTGGTTATGCAATATTCTTGGCCTGCTTCTATCGACTTTGAAAGGAATCACAAAAGCACACACGAACAACAAAACAATTTTCTGTTGAAATGAAATTTATTTAGTCCTGCGATCGGGTCGGGATCACAATTTGCCATCACGTTTTGATAACAAACGGGTACTGTAGTTACGGTGAAAGCTTCGCAAATGGCGATGATAATGTTGCTTCTGAGCGATCCAAGTTAACGTCAAAACATATATACAGTACATACTCTTGCATTACATCCAGTTTGAGTGTC